>JAOVYX010005477.1:0-37414 GCA_035668315.1 Drosera spatulata
ACACACATCACAACAGGGGAAAAAGTGAGAATTATTGCTTTTTCTTATTATCGGTCAAAATTGGAATTAATTGTGAGACTAGCTTGTCTCTGTTTTGTTGCACGTAAAGGGCCAGAGTCTTCATAATGGATCATGGTGCTTCAGTTCTGCCATGTCTTTGCTATGGACATATGGTGGTCATCCATTTCTGCCCTCTTCTCGCGATCTGTACTATAAATTTCAGCAGCTTTTCTGTTTCTTTAAGCAGCTATGGCCAAAGAAATGGACTCTGTACCAAGAGGGTGTGTTTTCCTTCTCTCCCTTTGTCATCCTTCTAAATTTCGTCTTGTCTCAACCACTGAAGCAGTGGCTAGTGGATTTTTCATTTTTGAAAATGCATTTGGTTTGTGTTGATGCCCAATTAATGGAAAATGTCTGTCCTTGCAGCCGATTCTTGTCTTGTTGAAATTGCTGCATCATCCAATCCTGAACTACGACTTGTTGCAATGCAAGGTAAGGCCTTGACATTCTTCTTCAGCTGAATAGCTTGTATGTTCTTTTGAAGCTTTCAAGCTTTGGCAATGTCATGCTGCCTAAAAGAGAAAATCGACCAGGTTAATGCAGTATGTCCATGAATTAGTTTGTTCAAGACTCCGTAGAGTTCTTGAAAAGATCGTACAACGAGGTGCTGTGATTTTATGATGCCTTGAAGAGTTGTGAAATGTTGCAAGATGTGTCGAAAATTAAGAATGTTGAAGTTTAGAGCTTCCAGAATAATTTGTTATATTTAGGTATTTAATTTCTTACTCTCTCTAAATAGGAGTCGACTGTACAACGTTCATAACTTATTGGGGAAATAACAGTGACTTATGGCCATCACCAGGTAAAAGGTGTCACGTACTAGCTGTGCAGATCTCTATAATATCTTGCAAAGTCTTTATGTTGAAAAACCTTGAAGTTAGATTCATGTTGATACTTGGAACACCTGGCACATGAATTTAAAAAATTCTCCTTAGCTTCACCATATTTTGATATTTCTACAATAAGATGTGAGTTTATACCTCGTTATCAATGAAGTGTAATTTCTTGCCTGGTCTCAAGCTCTAGTAATTCATGATTTTTTTTCTCTTTTTGTGTACTTTGCTCTTTTCATAGGTGTCTGCCTAATATCGCATGTATTGGGCAAGTATGAGGATAAGCATCTTGTTGACGCCCAGTTGGAGGAGATCTTTCAGGTATGAGAAGCTTTTTCTGTCCATTACACTTCGGATTGTGAAGATCACTTATCTTACACGATGAGGTGGATTCATACAGATGCTGTGGAAAAGGTTTGAGCATGAGAAGCACAAGTTGGTAGGCAGCAAAGTTTCTGAAGCAAATTTAGTTGTGCACACATTTTCAGTCTCTTGCTGCTCTTTCTCTCCAGAGCTACTTTGCAACCCCTCTGGCTTTGCTGGCTGGATGGAAACTGCTCCAATTGTTGACCAATCAATTGTTTTCTTGGATTTCTTATTGCTTAATGAGCTTTCCAAGCTCACTGTGGCTAATGACAGTGAACTTCGATCAGTAAGATTCCTTTGTGATACTTCTTCCATTTTTTTAACCACTCTTCAATTTTTTATTTTTTGTTTTTTATTTTTTTTCTATGCTCGAACAGTTTTGTTTTTCAGTTTTATTTCCATGCTTCCCCTTTTTGCCATTTATTTACCATCTTGTAACGACCTTGGCAGGCTCTGTCTAAGTGGTACGATGATCTGCGGTTTTCCATGCATATCTCACTGAACCTGTCATCAAGATCTCCTTTAGACTTGCTGCCTCAGCAAAAGCTTCTGTGGATTTTAGAGGCATGGGAATCAGCCGATGCAGGTAGAGTTTTATTTCATTGATTCAGGGTGAAATTAATATATGATGTTCTAACAATAGCACTTTTTTGATACCCAGTTAACATAAAGATTGCAAGTTCGATACTTGAAATGTGGTTCAGATGGCATTCTTTCTTGTGGAACAGTTCTATTGTCATGAATGAGGTATGCTTCCGCTTCTATTCATTTTCTTCTTTTACTTGGAGAGGGCTGCTTTCGATCTTAAAGTCAGAGGTTTTCTCTGAAAAAAACCTATTTAAAAAATTTCATAGGTAGCTAAGTAGTTGATCCTGAGAAAAAGAGAATCCCAAACTGTACCTCTGCAAGGAAGAGGAATCCAATAAAAAACCTTACCTTCAAGGGAAGGAAGTTAAAAAAAAAGAAAAAGAGAGAGTTATATACTCAATATAGGAGCAAAAACCAATTTCTTGTTCTATCAAGAGGGTTGATATTGCTCCTTTACTTTCATTCAAGAATTCGTATACCTACCTGTTGCATCTTCTTGATAAGTACTAAAGAAATTGTATCTTGTTGCACCTGGTTTCATTTTGATCAGAGCTCTCGGAGGGATGAAACCTACAAACTTCTTCCTGATGCCCTTTTCACACCGGTGAAAACACTAACACTTCACCACATGCTGTGAGTAATTTCTATGCCAATTAATCATTCTGTCTTTGTTCTTTGCATTATCTTTTAATCATTTTGTCTTTGCTCTTTGTAATTGTTGAGGAAACAACTCTATGATGGTAGAAAGCTGACAATAATATTATCTTACCACTTCTCATCATGCAAACTCCCTGTATGGGGTAGAAACATTGATATTGTACAGACCCATCACATGCCAAGTGCCATACAAGCAACATAATAAACGGAGTTGCGAGATTTGAACGTGTGATCTCATATCAAAACCTCATGCTTATGGTGCAAGGCCCACATAGTATATTTGTTTATCTTAATAGCAATTTTCATCAATTGATTTCTTGTGTGTTTATTGTGTTGAGCTCATATTTTCTTCTGTGGATTGTTCTCTACGTGTCTATGTTGTGCTATACATCTTCCTTGAAGGTAATACCCATGAGACTTTTGATGGTAGCATTATACATCTGACAAACATGATTAGTGAAGGCTGTTCCGCATGAGAACTTTTTTTGAAGAATTCATACTTCATATGTTCTCTTGTGAGACAAAGAATGATTTCTTATGAGCTTGCTCGATGCTCGTAGTTGTCGAAGATGTGCTTGTAGTTAAATGGAGAACTGATTCTCTTGTTTGATGTTTTCTGGTTTCTGTGCAGTGCAAGTACTTTCAGTGTGCAGGATATCCCTGCCCACCGTCACAAACTCCGAGTTGCATCGTGCAATCTTTGGCTAAGTTTGAAACCTGGCAGAGACTTATATTACTCTTTTCTATCTTCTGTACGGTCTTTGTTGCATCAGGTATATTCTGCTACGTTAAAGTATGAACTGTTGTGCTGTTTAGAAACAGTTAACATTCACCAAGTCTCTTCTATCCCATTATCTTAGTAGAGACCATGCTGTTTGCGGTTATAGTAATGGCTTCCTTTTGTTGAGCTCAATATTGCCATTTGGTATCAGATGAGGAAGTGAAAATTTGAGCTATTGAGCAGAGTTATGCTTGAAAAATGTGTATTGAATAAAAATATCAAGTTATGAATGCATTGTGAATATCGCGACTATAGTTATTTTAGCTATTGATAGTTTGCAAGTGTACGTTGTAAGTTTTTTACATGTAAGATAAGCTTTCCATATGCATTATAATTCACACACACACATTGATTACATATGCCTAAATTATTCTGTGTGTTTCTATGCATGTTACATCTGTATTAACTAGCTTATTCTTTGTTTCAGATCATATCTGCACACAGAAAATTATTCAGTCCTGACCAGTATGATGCTGTCATGTCCTTTAACAAATCATTCAGTGAAAATACAGTTAAGGTATTGTCTCTTGAGTTTCATCTTTACTCCGACCCAGAAGCAATGGCAAGTTGGGTGTGGAGTGTATGAAATCATTTTGGTGTTTCACTAAGGATTTTGACGCGCGCGCGCACGCATACACACACACACATATATATATATATATATATAGGCACTTTAGCTAATTGGCTAAAGGAATCAATTTTGGCCATTGATTTCCTCAACTTCCTTTTCTGTCTTTTAACTAGTAAAAAGAATGAATGATGGAGATTTAATTACTTTTTTGAATCAATGACTAAGATTGATTCCTTTAGCCAATTAGCTAACCTTGGTGCTAGTGTAGAATCATGCATCAATTGCCCATGGGTGGAGATTGGTAGAATCATGCTTTTACTTCTGTTTCTGTGACAGGACTTTGATGTTCAAGGTCTGGTATCACTTCTCACAGAATCAAAGCATCAAGCATTTACTTCTGTAATGGATTCATTCATGAAGCCACTACTCAAAGAAGTGTATCTTCCTTGCTCATTGAGTGGTAATCTTGGACTTTTATTTTTTCAATTGTTTCTTTGTGATTTGAAATCATCTTCTTACTGTGGCTCCCTATATTGTAGTGTCACCATATAACTTGGGTTGTGCCTGGATAAGACTTGGCGGAATGCGTTTTCAACTCTTGCTAAGTAATAATGAGGTAGATCCCGCTGTTAAGTATACCACAAAGTGTTTGCAGCTGGAGGAGATGATTATGTCACTGGAACTTGAAATTAAGGTACTCATGTCTTTTTTGTCTTTTTTTCTTTGACTCATAAAAAATATGATCCTTTGCAAAATAACATAGCACCATTGTATAACTCTGACCTTAATTGTCAGAAGCAGATAAAGCTTCAGGCTGCTGATCCACTAGACCTTAATGCTTCAGGCGATCTTATCAACCTTTTTAAGTAAATTATTTAGGGCACTTGCATATTGTCCATTTGTGTCTATGTTCAACAACAGGACCAATTGTAAATTGTTAGGGGTTCTCATGTGGCTTGTTCCGTCCTATACTGTTGAACATGGTATTCTTTTGTATCTTTTTCTTATTCTGTTTGCTTTTAGTGAGCTTATTTTCTTTCTGTGTTAATACCTGTAGGTTAGACAGGAGTGCACTTACTTGTCAGGGTCATTGACAACAGGAGGAGCTGATGATAAAAGATTTAAAATGTTGGATGAGCTTCAAGCTGAGATGAAAAGGGTGCAACGCAAGGTATAAGACAACCCTTTTATAACTTGTCAAATTACACAATTTGTTTTGTAACGCATTCGGGTAATGATTTTTAATTCTTTATGTCGTACTTAGGAATTCATGGATGCTCTGTATGTAACTTTCCAACTAATGTTCTGCAGAAATGAATCATATTTAGATTCCAAGTTCTGTATGGGGCAATCTTTTTCGATCACTATGAGCTTCTATTACAAACTTGAGCATTTCAGTTGTGTTGGTTAAAGACATTGCATGTGTGCTTGTGGTTGAGTCTCTGGCACATCTGTCTGACACTAGGTATATGTGGTGGACCAATGCGTTATTCAGTTGGTATATATTGGCATTGTATGAAGGAGACGCCATAGGATACAATTAATATGATGGGCCTTCTATCTCAGAAGCTTGTGGTTGAGTTTTTGCTACAATTAATATGATGGGCCTACATACACTAGTTTTTGCTACATTTTCAAAATAAACTTCTCGCTTCATATATATTATTCGAATAGCTATTTAAGGAGATAATGAAGATAAAGATTTGTATGTAGACAACCAACCTCGGTTGATTTAGTGGTTGACGAACCAAGATCCTTCCTAAAGGTCTTGGGTTCGAATCCCACTAGTCTCTTGGGCTATATCTATTACTTTGGTCTCTTGGGCCCAAAGGATTGCGTTCTAGTTTTTAATTAAAGTGCTTCAACAGATAGGATTATTTGAGATCTCGCCTAGGTGGTCAGGGCCTGGAACAATTAGATACTCAAAGGTGGTAGGTTCTATTGGAAGTCGGGGAAAGAGCTCTTCAAGGATTAACAATGGTCTATGCAACTCGCCTTATCTGTTTCTCTTTGCCAATGAGTGTTATTTTGCAGTGGATCTCTTCAAGGATTAACAATGGTCTATGCAACTCGTCTTAACCGTTCTTCTTAGCCAATGAGTGATATTTTGCAGTGGAGCATCACTGACCGCTTTGTTGCCCGTCCTAGCTGCATAACCCCGTGTTGTTATTGGTGTGGGTAGCGATTTTGGAACTGGGGTCTTGTCTTTACTATAGGCAAAGAGTTTGCCCTTTTCTTGTCGGTTCTTGTGTTTCGACATGGAAGGAAGAGTTTCTTGTTCATTAGCTTTGAGAGGGGAACAATACCTGGGAAAATAAATAAAATCAAATCGAGATGATGCATTGTGGATTGTAACATATCATCAAATCGAGATGATGCATTGTGAATTGTAACATTTCAAGTTGAGGCATTGAAGAGCTCAGATCTTCATTTTATTCTGTTCGCTTTAGATACTTGCCATCTGATGAGCTCCTTTTGCATCCAGATTGTATTCCGGCCTGATCATGGGAAATTTAAGAAGTTGAAGTACGAGTGTGATGAGTTTCTTAACTTCGTCCATTCGTGCCTGTCTCTCTTGGATCACTGTGAGCATATAAAGCTGCCAGAGTTCATAAGCCAGGCAGGCAATTGGCAGGTAAGGGAAGTCTTTTTTTCATCCTAAATATTTGGCTTTCTTCTATTAATTTTATGAGAACCACTATGTTACATCCTGCATCATCGAGGTATTATTTTTATAACGAAATAATCAGTTCTGGCATCTTCCTTTTAACAGGCTACTGCCAACAGTTTTATAGAACGCTTGTCAGAGGAATATTTTGCATATGAGGATATTATTCAGCCAATTCAAGTTGCAGTCTATGAGATGAAGTTAGGCTTATCTTTGGTTGCAGTAAGTTCCCAGGAGAAGGACTTCCTTGAAAGGATGGAGGAAAGCAGCGTTGATCTGATTCAGGTGTTATATGCCGTCACATGACTCACATCTTCCTTTATTCTCTGGACAGGGACGTCTTCAAGTCTAATGATTGAATTTTCTTACAGGAAGCAATTTACTCTTTTATGAGATTCCCTGTTCAACACACTTCTAAAGCATCTGTTGAGGTGAACTTCTTGCATGCTGAGGATCCGTTTTACACTGTAAAGTTCCCATCCAGTATTTCCGGTGGGAACTTATGCTTATTGGAAAAGCTGATCACATTGAATAGAAGTGCCGATTCTTCAGAAAAGGTTTGTACTCTGTATATTACTGTTTAAATTGTTTTGCTGTGTCAACAGTATTTTTACCCCTCTGGGGTCTTTCATAAATGCACGTTTGTTTACTACTGAAATTCATACAGATTTAATGGTTGTTCACCTTTGAATGCAGTTCTCACCTTTAGGTTCGAAGGCTTCTCTTTTCAACTCTGTTCTCGCGCATGTCATAAGTTTTGTGTGCGCAACATGCCTATTAGATGATATGAAGTTTTCGGTGAGAGTTTATCTTCGGTGCTGATTTTATTTTTCAAGATATAAAAGGCGATTCTAATTTGTTATCTCTTGTGTCAGCTTATGCATGAGATATTTGAGCAATTGGCAAGCATCTGGATGGGAAAGAAAGTTTTAGCAAGGAACGAAACAGATACGGATACACAAGACTTCAAGTTTAAACCGCGAACATTTGAGATGGGAAAGATTTATGAAGTTGATCTATCGTCTTTGAGTGATGTATTTGCTGGCGATTGTTTCCATGAATGGAAGGAGTTAATCCATGAGGAAGATAGCGTTGATAGAGTAAGGGCATGCATTGTAGTGAAATTTTGTGTTTTCTTTTTGGCAAATAATTTATAATGCTCATGCTGCAGGCCATCGCTGAGGATCCTGATAATTCTAAAGAGTGGAATCTGATACAGGAGCCTGTTCTGATCAATATTATTCGCAGTCACAATCTGATGTTTGGCTCAGATGATCTCTATGGCACGGTATTCTCCCTGCCCTTTTCTAGCTGTGCGTTCTGGGAAGTAATTAACCTATCTGCTATCTTGGATGACTGATACCATCTTTTTTTCGTTTTATTCTCTTTAAAAAGTTTTGGTTGAAAATCTTACTAGCTTGTATGTCATTTTTCACATTCATTTGTCTGACATATTTTATGTGGATTTCTGGATAGCATGTGATATATCGTGATTCTTTTGTCATGAACTAGATTTTATGGTAGAGTCCGTTTGTCATGATATCATGTGATTATGTGTCAATGAGGATGATCTATTGGATCCTGAACTGCTTTTGAGCTAGAAACTTATACATAATTCATATTTCAAACCTATGGGCATTGCGTGTGGTGACTGACTGACTTATAACAATAGTCCAGATTCATATTCCAAGCTTGAGTTTATGGTAGAGTTGGCTTGTCGACTTAAGTAATTTAGACATTCCTTCAATCGTGCAAAACATATTGTTACGAAATAAAATAGGAGAGGAGAATAGAATGTATTATTGATGAGGACATACTTTAAATTTTTATAAAATAATCAAATACTACAAGATAAAGAAAGATTACTATGGGAACTAAGTTAATTAAGATAAATAATATTTAAGTAGTTACACTAAAGTAGGAAACAAGGCTATTTTGTAACATAGAATAATATTTAGTAAGATCTTGATAATATATCTAATATTCCAACATATATATTGTGGTAGGTTTAAATTTCTCAGTTTCACTGCTTGTACTTGTTATTTGCATTTGTTTTTTGCTGAGCTACTCAGTTGATACTTATACTCCTTTCCTTGTGCCCTCCTATGATGTAGCTCGGTGTTGTTAGGATCTCGGACACAGATAAGTTGCTTTCTTTCACTGAGTCATATGCGCTGGGAGCGAAATTAGTTAAAGGTGATTATATACTTCTGATGCACCAAGCTTTCATCCTTCTAGAGGCTACAATGTTTACAAGCACTTAACTTGTCATTCTTTGCCAGGTTTGCTGGGGATACGTTCTTCTTTTTTAGATTGCGAACTTGGACCAGAGCATTTACTTCGTTTAAGTTTGGAGCATCAGAGAAAGCTGCCAATGTCGGGCCATTCAACACATATGTACAATTTTTACAAGGTGATGCAGGCTTTTATACGTTGTCACTTGGAATTGTATCTGAACTTAATGAAATCTCAGTGCTTTATGTCCTTGCTTCTAGGATACAAATATTTCTGCTGTTGCTGGCATGGTGAAGTTGCTCCTTCGCCTTCAAGTGCATGTCATTTCTCTTCTGAAAGAGAGGGACGAGCATGCTGGACTTCAGAAAATTTTGGAAATAATCAAAATGCTTTTGACTTTACCTTCAACAATTCCTCTTGCGAAGGTAAAATAGTTTGGCTTGCTCGTCTTATTGCCGGCACTTTTCTCACTTTCTTGAATGTGCTTTTATTTGTCATATACATTTGTAGTAATACTAAGGAACGATAGAACTTGTGCAACTTGGTTTTTATGACCAGTTGTCTTTTGGATTCTGCATACCCTTTCCTTGAAGAAGGCTTGGTTGTATTTTTATTTTTTTTTTGCTGGAATAGGCTCTGGCTTTTACAGAAGTGATCTTCATGACATTCTTTCCGCATTTTTGTGGTATTGTGATGAATTTTCTTTTGTGCGGATATTAGGAGTTCCTCTGATACATCGATACCCTAATGTTAATTGGATGATGATGCATGTGTTGATATTGATTCATAGGATTTTAACAGAAATTCCATCTTGTATTATGTTTATGGCTTTACGCCACATTTTTGGATTACTTTGTTCCTCTCCCCCCAAAAACCCCGTCCGTTGTTTCACTTTTCCTTTGTGTGGGAAGATATTACATAAGACACTGCAGAATGGTGGTCATATTTAAGTTGTTTCTTTGTGCCTGATGTGTAATTATTTTTGTTCCCCTCTCTTTGTAAAGGCTCTTTCAGGAGTACAATTCTTATGTGGTCGGGTGAAGATGATGCAGGACGATGGTTGCAAATTTCGACTTAATGGTCAGCATGATGGTTATATGAACTAGGAATATTCCTTCATCTTCTCGTTAAGATATGTTTTCTTATCCACCAATATGTGATTTTGAATAGATGAATTGGAACCAATATCAACTCTTGCATCATCATGGCAAAAGATGGAGTTCGATTCTTGGCGTACCATGCTCGATGAAGTTCTTGCACAATTTGAGATCAATGCTTCAAAGGTAGTAATAATCCCCTTTATGTTGCGCTATGTTTTGATTGAACATTGCTGGCTCCTTTGGCATTTAATGAAAGGATTGGGATGGTATGCAGAATCCTTTAAGGAAAGGATTGCGATGGACCAGCAAAATCTCTTTATTTTGAAATGTTTTACTATTTGGTTGGGGGTGGGATTGGGATGAATCGATTCTTTTTTCTACTTAAATGAAGTATTTTTGTATCTTGATTCGAGAAACCTGAAATAACTGTTATCCAATGTAGTGTTATCTGATCCCCACAACTCTGTAAAATCGTAAATTTGTCACACTGAACATGTGAACTTTGCTGCAATGTTTTCTTTTTTGGTATCTCAAGAATGCCGCTGTTATAGCTGTGCCAAGGGTGTATTGTGCCCACTATGGTGTTTTTTTGATGTCTTACCCATCTTCTTTTTCTTTTTCTTTTTTGCTTTTTTCTTTCGTTCTTTTTTTTTTTAATGTAATCTCTTACCCCTATTCTCATTTGATTGGATTTGCTGATTCCTGTTGCAGTTGTGGTTTCCTATATATTCTCTCTTGCATCAAAGCACTTCCACAGATATTTTTGAGTACCGGCAAACTACAATTGAAAGGCATGTTATATCTAAGCTGAAGTTTATTATTATTCTGCTATTCAATTATTAAATTTACTGCCACTGACGAACTTATTTGGTATGCCTGTAGCCTGGAGGAGTTCATTCAAACATCAAATGTTGGCGAATTTAGAAAGCGGCTCCAACTTATTCTGGCCTTCCTTGGCCAAGTTTCAGCTGGTATAAGTCTGGGATTGTATACTGAGTAAGTTCTTCTAGGCTTAACGCTGCAGATTTCTATTTTACTTTTATGTGGGATTAGCAGCATTAATCGTATTGTGGGGGAGACGCAATCTGTGTGATTAACTTTTGACAAGTAGAAAATAGTATGGGTGATGTCAGTATTATTACTTCTCACTTCAGGTTCTTAACAATTTTGCATCACATGTTGGATGTTCTGTATCTAATAGTTTAATCGTTGCTTAGTTGTCATGCTAGTCTAGTGAGTTACTTTTTACTTTTTCATGTAACTTGTGATGAACGAGCTTGTTTTCGTTTTTGTTGTGATATCTTGCAGCTCATTTAAATTGGAAAGTAAGAAGATTCTCTACAATGTCTTCGGCTTCTATATCCAGTGCCTACCAATGTGAGTTGTGTAATCTGTTGCAGTTTTCGATTTTACGCCCGTTGGAAAGCATCTGAAACTCTGAACATGGATTGTTTGTACTTTGGTTTTATTAGAATCATGGAACATCTAGAAGCTAGTAGAAGACATATCGAACGTGAACTGCAGGATCTTTTGAAGCTCTGTGGGTGGGAGCGTACAGAGAAACTCATTTCCATTGAGAACTCGAAAAAGAACCGACTGAAGTTGAAGAAACTTATACAGAAATATACTGTGAGTCTGATCCTGTTGAAGTTTCTGTTGGTTCTTTGGAGAGGAACTACTGATATTTTGTAGCTTTTGCAAGATTGCCTTGTTGGTTATGAGTATGCAATTGGCGAATAATCAGATTCTCGTTGATAAATTTCCTCGTATTATGATAAATGGTTCAAATACTGTGGTAGTATACCTTCATAAGTATTTACAATCAAATGTAACTTGGTTTTACAGGAGGCCCTTCAGCAGCCAGTTATTCTAGTTCTTAATCAAGAAATTTCAAGAAAAGTACATTCTGGAAATTTTGGTGACTTATCTGAGAAGCACCAAAAATTGCTGCATGCTGCATGTGATCTTCCTCCATTTGGTGGAGTTGACAGGTTCCCTTATACTTTCCTTCGAGCTTAATTCGCTGGATGCTGTAGGTACTTTCTCCTTACTAATATACTCTGTTTGTAGGAATATTTGGTGTGAAAATTGGCAGAAGGAAGTCAATTTAGTATTGCAGGACTCAGTTCGTGAAAGGGCAGACAAGTCTCGAGCTCGGCATCGGTTCTCCAATGGTCTTTCTCTCCTCGACTTCTTTAATTCTTCACCTAGCTTGTGGTGGCAATAGTTGGTCCCTGACATCCTCTGACTCAATTGTGCAGATACTTACGTTTTAAGAAAATGTTCGGTTTCTTACTCTGTCGGCCCTTCATACCAAGATGAATGGCAACAAGTTTGGGATACTCTTGGAAGAATATGTAGGACTGCTGATGAATCAGTTCAAATATGGAAAGAAGAAAAGAAAACCCTCGTGAAGAAGAGAGCTTTGCGTGATCTATTGAAGCTCTTGGAAAGTAGCGGATTGTCTAGGCTCAAGTCTAGACACATGGAGGTATGATATTCTTGTATCCTCCCCTTCTGCTAGGTCCTTAATAATACGGGCTGGTCCTGGAAAAGTTTAATTATTGTTATTTCCCAATCTTTATTTAGGAACGACCTGAAGATTTACAAACAACTTGGTGGTCTCTTCGGCCATCATATGTGGTGGAGCATTTGCTGCTGCGATCGGACGTCTCCTCACTTGGAAAAACTGATACTGTTGTGGCTAGTCATTGCCCAAGTCTCACAGGTCAAAATTTAGATGATGAATGGAAGGCAGCAAACACATATTACTTCAAGAGTTTGGCATCACTGCAGCGTCTGCAAGAGATGTGTCTTAACATGCACAAAGATTTTAGAGATCCTAGTGATCATGTTCAGGTAAAATTCGAGAACAATGCTTGTGGGGACATCATTGACTCTATCTTCTTCTTTTTTGGGTCTTTTTTTTTTCTGCTATTGTGGATTTGGAGAGGGATGTTGGTGGACAATGCAATCTGCAACTCAGACAGGAGTTGGATGCTCCACAAGTGCTAACTAAAGAGGCCTCCAAGTAGCCAGCGGAAAAGACTGCAAGAGTGGTAGTAATTGTGGTAGCAGTAGCAATAAGTAATTGGGGCATTCTGATCCATTTAAACTATTGAAAAGCAATTACTCCCTCCGTTTCAAAATATAGACAACGGTTTGACGCGACACGTGGATTTATGTTTCTGTTGAATATGTGTTGAATTTGATGAAGAAAGAATATTTTTTTGGTGGTAGTGGGGTTTACTGTAACAGTTACGAGAAGAGATACTAGGTGCAATGTAGCAGATAGTGATTGTTTTTGTATTTTTTTTACGTGAAAAGATTACTAAATGTGGTATGTCTCATATATTTTGGGACGGCCCAAATAGGCAAATGTTGCTTGTATTATGGAACGGAGGGAGTAATATTTGTTGGCCTTTCACCTCCTTGCTAGATCCACAATCTTTATTCTTCCCTGTGCACCCTATGTCTTGCTGTATCTTCCTGTGAACTTCTGATGCTGAAAAATCCACCTTATACTCCCTGGCTTTTGCTATTGAACCCTAAATGATAGCATGCTCATCATGTTTTTCTGATTTTCTTGTTCTGCATGCTTAATGCTTGAAAGAAATAAATGAAAGCCTTCTGTAGCAACCAGAAGGGATTCTGGCTGATATTGGCGGCAAGAAAACTATGGCCTCAATTATTCCACACTATCTACCAAATTTGGATTTTGCTGTTCAGCTGATTAAGACAATGGAGTTGGCCAGGCACATAAAACATATCCAAACTGTGTTCTTTATTTAAGAATAGTGATAATTGATGCATAAAATGGTTGTTTTCATTTAGGTGGAAAAAGCAAGGTCTTATGTCGACCATCTTATAGTCATACAACAAGAGCAACGTGATTCTGCTTATACTTTTGCTGACCGTGTCAAGCACTTGAGAGAATGCATATTTGCTCTGAGTGGTGAACATGATATCCCTAGCTCCTCTACTGAAGAAACGGTCCATGAACTCTCTCAAACTCAAGAAAACATGCTTACATGCATGTGGAATCAAAAGGTACAACTTTTATGGTTTCTTTCTTTAATTACCCAGGAAACTTTCCATTTCTTTCTTCTGAATAATGCAAGGTCTAATTCATGCTTCATTGTTGTAGGAATTGTTCGATGCATTATGTGCTTTATCACAAGAGGAGGTGTTGCTACTGAGAACTGTGGAAAGTTCCCATTTGAACACTTGTCAAAATGTCAAAGCTGCCATTGGTCAAATGCTTGACCTTGTGGAGAAATTTTCTCCTAGTTTTAAGAAGTCTAAGGTTTGTGTTTCCTGACCACTGCTTTGATTGGTTAGGGCTCACACTGTTGTTTAGGACAACTCCTTTGATTATTATTCTCTTTTTTTCTTTTTTTCTTTTTTTTGTGCTCTATGACAGGCAATGCTGGACTTTTATCTTCTCGGCGATAGCAGGCATGCCATCAAGATTGCAACAGAACTTCGTCCTATACTTATTTCTAAAGACATGGAACAATCTGTGATTCAGAACTTCCAGATCATGCGGGAGTTCCGAGATGATCTGATTGCTTTCCGCGGAAACCAGATGAGTAGAAGCTCTGTAGAGGATACTCTGCTTCACCATTTTGAAGTTATAATTGAGAAGGTATTGACTAAGTGGGCCCCAGAAAATGTCAATGATGGTATTATAAGTTGGTTTAAAATTTAGTTGCCAATCTGTTTCAATGTTGCAGGGTGAAGCGCTTGAGAAGGCCTTCTGTTGTGCCAATTTCGGAAATGATTTACCAATATTACCGAGAAAGAGAAAGAGCTCAGTGTTGTCCGATGAGAGTAACGTTGACTCTGTTGAAATTATCCCTGAGTCTGAATCTGAATCCAGATTCCGTTCATCTCTCGGTAACCTGTACGAGCGTATCTCTTCTGCATTCCAAAAGCTGATTTCAGCGAGACATGCTCCTTCAGTTGTATCACTTGAGGATATGACTTCATGGAAGACTTTCTTTGATTCATTTGTGGCTGATCTTCAGCTAGAAAACATTTGTTCAGAATTCTTTAACTTTGTTTCTCATGCTGTAAGTTGATACCCTCATGTGAAATTTTCTTCGAAAACTATCATTTCCTGGGAATTCTAGAATCTCATGTTTATATCTACAGGTGAAGTTGGCCAGCAACCACAGGATATGTTCGAAATCAAGTGTTGAAGTAAAGCACCTTCGACAGCTTTTGGATCTGTTATTGGCCTTCTCTGATGGTCTTCTGCGTGACTTTGTAGCTATTCATAAGATGGTTTGTCGATTTGCTGATCTCTAATTGTGTTCTCCTGTCATGGTGTTCTTGAGAATCGTGATAAAGATCTCTTCAATCGTCGAGGGATTTCATGCCTCAATTGGTTCTTGAATCACTTGCAGGTGGCTTTTATGACACACACATTGGCAGAAGTTTTTGCTTTGTTGTTTTCAAAAGGATATGGAGGTCCTGAAGAAGAGCAAGGTGATGAAGATGGGGATGGGGCCACAAAGGATGCTAGTGGAACAGGCATGGGAGAAGGTGCTGGAGTCAAGGACGTCAGTGATGAGATAACTGATGAAGATCAACTTCTTGGAACTTCTGAAAAGGTGTAGTCTTGTTAGGGATTTTTGTTGTTATTTTCTTTCGCTTCTCGTTGACTAAAGAAATGGAGCTCAGTGTTCCTAATATTATGCCGGGTGCCAAACACTCTATTTACAGCTGTAGAATGTTTTTATCTATCATGCTAGGCATAAAAGGATGGAAAAATTAGAGTTGATTCTTAAACCCACCTCAAGCTTTCCTGAAGATTTGATCAATCTCAGGGCAATCTATGATTTCTTCCTTTTGCTGTATCTTAATTGGGCTTTTCTTCCTTGTTTGATCAGAAAGAAGAAGATGCCTTCGATAAAGCACGTGGCGATAATGACAAAGGTATTGAGATGCAGCAGGATTTTGAAGCTGATGCATTCAGTGTCAGTGAGGATTCTGTGGAGGATGACGACGATGAAAATGCTGATAAAGAGGATGAGGATGATCAATTGGATTCTGCAATGGGCAATGCCGGAGGTGCTAGTGAGATTGTAGATGAAAAACTTTGGGATAAGGAAGATGAAAGAAATCCGGATGGCAAAAAGGAAAAGTTTGAGTCTGGACCGCCGGTTAAAGATAGGGATTCTAGTAGTAGAGAGCTCAGAGCTAAGGAAGATACTGATGCTATGACTGATGAAAGAGAAGAAGGGAATCTCGATATAGCTGATGAAACAGCTGGGCTTGATGCAAATGATGATGGTACCGATGCTTCCGAGGATTTGGAAGCGATGAATGTTGATAAAGAGGAAACTGTTGCTGATCCTACAGGATTAGATCTTGACGAGCCTGATAGTCTTCCTGAAAACACTGACATAGAAGTCGATCCATCTGAAGAGCATGACGATGAAGCTAATGGTGACGAGGATGATGAAAATATAAATGGCGATGCTGATGAAGAAAAGCCCTCTGTTGCTGATGAAACTTTGGGAGAGGATGCAGAACCTGAACAAGCGGGTGAAACAGTAGAGAAAGATAATTTTGGCGAAGATGATGAGAAGAATGATATGAGTGATCTAACTGCACCCGGGAAGGATGACACTGGGCAGGGCTTTAATGACTTCATGAAGGATCATCTGGCCAACTCTGGCACAGTACCCCAACCTTCTACTAGTCTGCAAGTAGCAAATCGAAGAAACGGAGCACAAGAAGAAAAGTGGTCTAATGAAAGCGGGATACAAAATGTTCTTGCTCCATTGAATGGTGTCGATCAGATGGAGATGATGTTGGATAACCCTTCAAAGGGTGAGAAAGTTTCTGAAACTCAATCGGTACCCCAAGGTTCTCAGCAAGAATTGTCTTTTGAGAAGAATCAACCAAACCCTTTGAGAAATATCGGTGATGCTCTTGAGGCTTGGAAGGAGAAAGTCAAAGTCTCGATTGATATTCAGGATGAGAACCGCGAAACAGTGGATGAGATGGTAGATGAAGATACTGACGAGTATGGGTTTACCTCAAATTTAGAAAAGGGGACAGCTCAGGCTCTGGGATCGGCTATGCCTGACCAGATTCAGCAAAGTATTAATGGGGAGAAGGCCGATGGAGATGTTGCCCAGCATAAAGAAAACAATGACGAGATGCAGATCCAGAATCTGGATATGGAGATAGACCCCATCGTAAAGCATGCTGCTATCAGAAATAAGTTCGAAGAGCAGGTCCAGCTACCAAACTTTGAGAAGATGTCTGATGACGTAGTCGATGCAGAACACGACGACTTGGATCCTGGTCATGCAAACTCTGTGGGAAGTTTTGCTTCTCTCAAGAGATCTTGTATCAGTGAGGATGTGGATCAACTTAGCAAACTCTCGATCGATGATGAAGAAATGGGGGAAGCTCATAACCTTACCGATGTTCCAAATGATGCGACTGATAGTGCTAGGGATCTCTGGAGGAAGTACGAAATGCGCACAGTAAGATTATCTCAGGAGTTATCCGAGCAGTTACGGCTAGTTATGGAACCAACATTAGCTAGTAAACTTCAAGGAGACTATCGGACTGGAAAAAGGATCAACATGAAGAAGGTGATTCCATATATAGCAAGCCACTACAGGAAAGACAAAATATGGCTTAGGAGAACCAAGCCTAACAAGCGTGATTACCAAGTAGTGATTGCTGTGGATGATTCGCGAAGCATGTCTGAGAGTCACTGCGGTGATGTTGCTATTAATGCGCTGGTTACAGTTTGTCGTGCCATGTCTCAGCTAGAAGTGGGGAAGTTAGCTGTTGCAAGCTTTGGGAAGAAGGGCAATATAAAATTACTCCACGGTTTTGATCAACCCTTCACCGGAGAGGCTGGAATCAAGGTCAGTTGAGATGGTCTTTTCTAGCTGTAAAGTGATATTTTGATGCTTTAGCAATAGAAAACAACTTTCCTCTTTCACTGGTCCGTTTTGGACATTGCTCATATTTTCGTGATTTAAAATGGGACAGATGATATCAAGCCTGACATTTCAGCAAGAGAATATGATAACGGATGAGCCTATGGTTGATCTGTTAACATACTTGAACAACATGCTGGATCAGGCTGCAGCTAATGCAAGACTCCCTTCCGGACAGAACCCATTAGAACAGCTTGTCCTGATTATAGCCGACGGCCGGTTCCATGAAAAGGTACTACCAAGCATTTGATTGCTTTTATGATGTTGTTCGTTACAGTCCTTTGTAATTGACTTGGTCCATTGGTCAAAAACTTTAGTGGCAAAGAATGTCTTGGTTAGTTTTGCGTCTCGTCCGAGACTAATTGTTGAGAATAGTGATTGTCGAAATTCTGTCACCCAGACCCCGCTGTTAAACACTGGGTTCAATATAATGTCTGTGTTGCTCCTTGATGGGTCTCTTCTAATGTATGATAATTATCAGGGAAAGTTGAAGCGTTATGTACGAGACATGCTAAACAAAAAGCGGATGGTGGCATTTCTACTCTTGGATAGTCCTCAGGAGTCCATTATGGACCTCATGGTACATTCACTACCTCGCTGAGCACTTTACTACATTGATTCAAATCGAACCACAAGGAGCTAAAAGCCCTTGTTATTTTTTTTTCATTTTGCTCAACTTCCAAATCAATTTGCTATTCTTCAGGATGCTTCGTTCCGAGATGGAACCATGCAGTTCTCTAAGTACATGGATTCCTTCCCATTCCCGTACTATGTCGTCTTAAGGGACATCGAAGCACTTCCACGAACGCTTGCTGATTTGTTGCGACAGGTAAATTTTTTTTCCCTTTCAAGCATAAATCGGATGACCCAGTTGGTTGAGCCCGAATCCAGTGTCTGCCTTTTTCAACTGATGCAAGCTTTTGTATCTTGACTGGCTTGCAGTGGTTCGAGCTTATGCAATCTTCAAGGGACTAATCAAAGCTGATCGAGGGATGCGATTTTGCTCGTGTAGCATATAATTTTATCATAGTCTATGCATAGGTAACGGAAATTTACCTCCTACGAGTGGTAGGAAGAGCTTGCGTACATTATGAGTTGTTTTGAGTATGGGTATAGATTCCAAGAGGCTCATGTCCTCTCAACCAGGCGGGAACGTAAATAGAAATGAGGCTTCAAGAGTTGAACAGAATGACACTGTGAATAACATATCGTTTGAAGTTATACTACAGTTCATATTTAGTTCAGTATACAATGTCATTTTTTCATTGTCTTATGGGTTTTGTTTCTTTCTTTCTTTCTTTTTTCCTTTGAAGTTATCTCATTGCCAAAAAAATAACAATAATATGAAACTCACAGGGGCCAAACCTTTTGTTCACGATGCACCATGTGATAACGTAAAAAAAAAATCGAAATATATCTACGTTGTTTCAAGTGATCTAATTAAAGATATTGTCCATGGTTATCGAAATAACTAACAACGATAACTATCTTTATTTTTTCTAATGTAAAATATCTTATCCTGTATGAAAATATACTATCAATATATTTTAAGCGAACCATAATGTTCCTTTTATGGATTTCTCATCATATATATCAAATCCTACAAAAATAAAAATGGAAGCAAAATTTGGATCAGTGGAATCAAGAAAAGGTGGAGACTAGCAACAATGGTGATGTCAAGAAGAGTGAACACGAAGGCATCCAAGAAGAATGCCGGCGGCACAAACGCTAGATCAAAGGGTGGCCGCAAGAAAGCTTCCACGAAGCCTTCGATCTTCAATGGATCCGATCATGTCGGAGGTCCTCATATCTCATCTTGCTGTTGACCTTTTGTTTCGATATTAATATTGTATTCCGTGAGAAGACTATAAGCCACCAAGCATATATCTAAGACTTGATGACGATATGAAATGCCTTTCGGTCTAATGCCGTGTATTTGACAGATCGCTACAGCGAGGAAGAGATACTTTTGAGACGATTCGACATGAACATGACATATGGACCATGTAGCGGGATGAGCAGGCTAGCAAGATGGGAACGTGCTCATCGTATGGGACTTAGCCCTCCTAGAGAAGTCGAGGAACTGTTGAAGTCGGGAAAAACCAACGCAGGATGCTTGTGGAACGGATTATGAATTAGCGGAAAGCCGTCTGGCTTGCTATCTGTTCAGCCTTTTGAAATGCTTGCTTTGATTTTACTGTCCTGCTGGGGAGAAGTAGATTGTACAGATTGTTTACAAGTTCGTTATCATCATATAGCATTTTATTTTACTAGGTTAGTTTTGACGGATACAGTTGCAACTAGTTTTCGGTATCGTAAAAGCGGACTTTGATGTAAAATAATGTTCGTTCTTTGGCTATATATACCAAACACAAACTACACATTTTGATATTTTGATCTATATGTTTCTTCCATTCTTCATATTGATCAACTCACATAAATCGCATGCATCAAATACTGGGTTGGAGAGAATATCCTTAAGCAATCTTATTCTTATTTTTACATAAAAATTATTAATATAAGTTGAATCATTAATCTCAAAATTTAAAAAAATATTATTTATTATTGGATTAATCTACATGGATACAAAGAGAAACAACGTGTTTGTTTTAAGGATTAAATGGATAGGATAGAACTAATAGTCACTCTTATCCCTTATTTCATGTTTCTTTGGGTTTTTTTATAATTTAAGAGGATGGGACTAATAATCTCACATAATTAACTTAATCCTCCCGGGGGATTAGTGGGAGAGAGGGTGGATAATTAGTTCCAAGACTAATTATCCCATGAGATAAACAATTTATTTTGAAAATAGTTTTATTTAATCTTATTCTTTATTTACTTGTCATATTTGGACTGTACTAATTAATCTTATCCTTTATTTGTCATATTTAATCTTATTCTTTATTTAGACTATACTAATTAATTCTTCCTAACAATTACAAACACACGTAACACTAAACATTAAATTATATTAAACTAATTAATCATAAAATCATTAATTTTAAAATTAATAATCTCGTTTTATGCTATCTTACGCACAATCACACCAAAAGAGATCACAATGACACCGAAATATTTTATTTGGACACACTTTCCGCACGCTTTTCCCCACTTTCCTCTGCCGAACACTCATACAGCATAACCTTTCTGTGTTGTTGGATGATTTGTCGCGCAATCCATCTCATGCCTCTTCAATTTGCGTCTATCCTTGGTGCTCTCAGCTCACTTTCCTCCATACCCTTTCAGATTCGCCTCTAAACACGAACTGGGTTCGCCAAAGAACCTCAATTTCTGATATATAGAGAGATGAGCATGGTGGGGTTGCTTTGTGCTGCTCAACCCACTTCAAGATATGGTCTTTTCAAAAACCCAGCGTCATTTTCTTGCAAGAACAAGAGTCAATTCATCAGGGTTTCTGGGTCAACGAGGAAGGGGAAGGTGTATGGTCAAAGCTCCCTCAAGGTATTGGATGATGATGTTGTCTGATTCTGATGCTCTTGTATCTATTCAATTGTGATTTTTGTGAGAAACCCATACGAAGAATTCAGTTTTTGACAATTGTATATTTTATTGATTGCGAGTATTTTCGAGTATTCATTAGGGTTTCTGGCTAGATAATGTTGATTTTTTCCATTGGTGGATATGATATTGGATTGTGTGTGGATGATTTGTAGGTAGTATGCGCGGACTATCCAAGGCCTGAGCTTGAGAGTACTGTTAACTTTGTGGAGGCTGCTTACTTGTCTTCGAAATTCAGAGATTCCCCGCGGCCGATAAAGCCTTTAGAAGTTGTGATTGCTGGTGCAGGTGATTCATCTCTTCCGTTTTCTTGTATTTTGGTTAAAATGTGCTTATGCTGCCTTGGCAATTGTAATCGAGGCTTTTTCTATAGCTGTAGTTTGTTAAATGATTTTACTGAGTGTTTCTTTGTATTTTATAGTTATTAGTTATCTTCTGTAGCTGTAGTTCTTAGTTCATAATGGTATGTGAAGATGATGTCATGTTTTCGAAGTTCTGTTAAAACTTCACTGCTGCCCAACCTTTTACTCTCATGAAATTTATCGAATCTTGACTTATTCACTATCATTTTGCCATGATATCACAGCATATTTCATTGAACTCGATTTTCAGATCATGCAGTGGTAAAATTCTTCACATCTTACATTGTAAGCGAAATCGCCTTCAATCATGTCTATTTTCTTAAGTACTGGTAGAATGGGACCTGCAGGTTTGGCTGGTCTATCTACTGCAAAGTACTTAGCAGATGCTGGTCATAAACCCATACTATTGGAAGCAAGAGATGTTTTAGGCGGAAAGGTCCTTATCCTCTTTCATGTGTATTTCATGATTCCTTGTGTATGAAAGCTATCAATTTATAATATATGCCTTTTGTTGAACTAGGTCCTTCTGTTGTAGGTAGCAGCATGGAAAGACGAAGAGGGTGACTGGTATGAAACTGGGCTTCATATTTTCTGTGAGTATATTCTGCAGAAGGCAATATATTTTCTGCAAGTTTTTTTTTTCCCTTGTGACCTGGGTCTTGTCCCCAATAATCTCTTTCACCTTCCTTTTCTCACGAATATGTTGAAACTTGAAAGAGTTGAGCGGTTTTTTTTATTTTTGAATTTCTCCATCTAATCCTTCGTGTGCTATTGGTTTGTTTTTGCTTACAGTTGGGGCTTACCCAAACGTGCAGAACTTATTTGGAGAGCTTGGGATAAGTGATCGGTTGCAGTGGAAGGAGCATTCGATGATCTTCGCCATGCCGAACAAGCCAGGGCAGTTCAGCCGGTTCGATTTCCCTGAGGTTTTGCCTGCTCCTTTAAATGGTAAAGTCATGTTTGTTAGGCCACCTGACGTACTGAATTTCATAGTCAGAAAAGGAAAATAAGAAAGAACCAGATTTGTGAAAAACAAAGGTTTTTGCCACCCACCAAAGGTCTAATTCTATAGCCATGCATGTCAATCTGATGTATTTGATGCCCTATTGATCATTATTGTAAAGTAAAAGATTTTCACTATGTAAGCATTTTTCTTTGGAAAAACAAGGGCTTCTTAACTCGTAGTTCCCTAATGTCAAGTCTGTATCCTGACAATTTCATGTGTGTTCTATCTTTCTATACGAATTCATACTAACATGTTAAACAACTATACGCAGCCAATATGTTCTGTCCTGCACCAGCCCCATATTTTTGTATAAAATTAATGCACCATTTAAACTATCAAAAACGTGTTATTGAATTGAATTTGTATCCCTTCTAAATGCACCTGCTGATCCAACTTATTATTTCCTTATTCTATGGTAGTTGCATGCACAGCATTCATATCGCACCTTGGTGCTGTATTTATCCTGATACTAGGTAATCTGGCAGGTATATGGGCCATTCTCGGAAACAATGAAATGCTGTCATGGCCGGAGAAGATCAAGTTTGCTATTGGCCTCTTGCCTGCCATACTTGGTGGACAGGCTTATGTTGAGGCTCAGGATGGGCTAACGGTCCAAGAGTGGATGAGGAAACAGGTGAGGCCATCACCGTCATCACGGTTTGGTCTTTGAGATCATCCTACTTGTTTTGCCTTTAGATGAAAAGCTGAGACCTATGTTTTCTTTTTTATGTACTTATAGGGTGTACCTGATCGTGTGACTGATGAGGTATTCATAGCCATGTCAAAGGCGCTAAATTTCATCAATCCAGATGAACTTTCCATGCAGTGTATATTGATTGCTTTAAACCGATTTCTTCAGGTGATTGCTTTGTGCATCGATTTTCTTGTCAAATGTTTCTTGTGGCCTATAAATGCTAACAGGGTGTCTCTGTCACAGACTCACAATGAGGAGCTTGACTTCATTTCATAGCTTACTAACCCCTAACTGTAAAATCAACAGGAAAAACATGGTTCTAAAATGGCTTTTCTAGACGGTAATCCTCCAGAGAGACTCTGTTTGCCAATTGTCGACCATGTCAAGTCATTGGGTGGTGAAGTTCGGCTTAATGCTCGAGTACAGAAGATTGAGCTGAACAAGGATGGTACTGTCAATAGCTTTCTGCTCACTGATGGTAGTATCATCAGAGGAGATGCCTATGTCTTTGCAACTCCTGGTATGCTTTGGTCCATTTTGGTTGATAGGTGTTGCACTATAAAAATCTTGATTTTTATGGAATTTACATTAATATTAGTGGTCGGATGTCATAAGCTCACCTAAAGCCACTTGTTTCCCTGCTTGCTCTTTCCAGTGGATATCTTGAAGTTGCTTCTACCCGAGAGCTGGAAAGATATGCCGTACTTCAAGAAGCTGGACAAACTAGTTGGTGTTCCAGTTATTAATGTGCATATATGGTCAGTCATCATGTTTTCTCCACCTTCCAAGATATGCCAGTAGACTGTTAGTCTCCTTGCGGCGTATGAATCCTATATACTAAATGTTTTTCCTGTCATAGTGTGATTTAGGATTTATATGGGTGTGGAGTTGACAATCTTTGACATGATAGTATCATAGTTCTTCAGTTTACATAGTTTTGCAAAGCACCGATTCGCTTTTTCCACATCTGAAATCTAGAATTCAGTCTACTGATCAAGGTTTTGTTTGTAGTGCATATATGGTATTTCATTGTGTCAGTTCTTATGTTAATGGGACCAATGGCTCGCCTTCCTTCAAATTTCATGACTTCATAAAGGCAGTTATTGAACTTTTGATTTGGATAATTCTACTGCAGGTTTGACAGGAAATTGAGAAATACATTCGATCAGCTACTTTTCAGCAGGTCCCGCTCAAATTCTAAATGCATATGGTTCCAATATCCTTAGGATTGCCGAACACTTGGTTGACGGCAGCAATAATGTTGCGTCTTCAGACACTCATGATGTTGCATCAAACAACAATATACAATCCTCAGTTTGCTGACATAATTTTGGCATTGCTCTTTGCAGAAGTTCTCTCTTGAGTGTTTATGCTGATATGTCTTTGACATGTAAGGTAAAGGAATAACTGCTTTCATGGCTTCCGCACTTGTGGTCATCCTGTTCCTTTAGATGTAGAAATAATGTGAACCTTGTAGTAGGAGCTGATCTAGAAGAAGCAAATGGGTCGAAACAAATTTTATGAGTTTGATCTCTCTTGGTTTTCTGAAATAATACGAAGTCTAAGCATGTTATGTTTTTGTTGAATGAAAAATGTTACATATGTTGATTTTGCTCAACTTCTGCAGGAATATTACGATCCAAATCGTTCTATGCTGGAATTAGTTTTTGCTCCTGCAGAAGAGTGGATCTCTCGAAGCGATGCTGATATAATTGATGCTACGATGAACGAGCTTGCGAAGCTTTTCCCGGATGAGATAGCAGCTGATCAGAGCAAAGCAAAAATCGTAAAGTACCATGTTGTTAAAACACCAAGGTTAGAGCCGACCGAATTAGAATATGTAGATTTCCGTGATATAGAACTACTTGGAACCATATATGCAATCAATATTTTAGGGCACAGATGAGGAAGTCGCTATTTCGAGGACATCTTTGTATAAAAACATATGGGAACTTATTATTCATCTGGGTCTAGCATTGTTTCTCTGGATTTAGCCCTGCCATCCCTGGACACTTGTTTGACCTGTTGATTTCTATTTTTTGAAGGTCGGTGTACAAAACAGTTCCAGACTGTGAACCTTGTCGCCCGTTACAGAAGTCGGCCGTGGAAGGTTTCTATTTAGCTGGTGACTACACGAAGCAGAAATACTTGGCTTCTATGGAAGGTGCCGTTCTTTCTGGAAAGCTTTGTTCTCAGGCTATTGTAAAGGTGAGAATTCCAACTACTTGAATAAGAGCTCAATATCGTCAATCGCACACTAATAGGTAATTGGTTGGCATATTGAAATCTTCTGGTTTCAAAAATGTTAGGAAGCAGAAGGCATTGTCTGGTTCCTTCTCTTTGGTTATGCTTTTACTTGGGAGTCGTAGACTTGTTGCAGTTCATAGTGTGTTCTAGTGAGTTTCCGGCAGCTGTAGTCAAAATTTTGATCCAGTGTGAATCTGGTTGTAGGACAGTTCATAGGTAGAGAAGTTTGCTATAGTCAAAAGTTTCCGGCACCTTAGATCATACGAATAATTCTGTGTGCTCGTAATCTTCCTGTTGATTTTCTATTCTTGAGTTCGTACCCGTTGCTAAACATGATTTTGCTGCTTGGATGTTGATCTAGGATTATGAGTCACTACTTGCTCGAGGACAAAGAGAATTGGCAATGACTAGCACGCCCTGAACTTCTAACGGAACCCTTGTATCACACAATCGTTATGGAAAGATAGTCAGTTCCTGGAAGTTGATTCATTCTTTGGATCTATAGTGAACCAACATCGCAAGAGCTTGCAGAGTCCTCGGAGCGCTCCTGGTTTCATTCTCTTCACCAGAAGAATGTACACCATTATACCTGCATGTTAGTGTTGAATTTTCAATAGTGTATGGATATAGTTGACGCCTTGATTGTGTCAGCTAGACAGTGGAGTATATGTTATACGTTTGATAGCAAAATTCATTTCTTCTGGACCGTGAAGTCTGAGTTATAGATTTTCTGCTTGAATATTACTACAACACGTCGATAAGTATGCTAGGAATGCGATCGGTTTAGAACATTTTCAACTGTACACCTTGGACATCCATTTTAGGGGGGAAAAATGAGGAGAATCATATTGCACTGAAAGCCATGTGAAATCCATCACTAATCGTGTTTCCTTGCCTGTTGAAATCACCAGCAAGCTGCACACCACAATATGACTAGCGACAGAAAGAAAAGGAATATAAAAAAAAATGAAAGGTGAACGGAAACTTAGTCGCCAAGACAAACTCTCATTATTAAGAAATCATAATACAATGAAATTTTGACATTTTCCAGGGAAATATTTGAAAGCACGAGGTCAGCTGCGAGAAGCTGTAACAGGTTTATTTTCCCCTGAACACCTGAATCCTCTCAACAGAGCAGATGAAGGAGCGACTGCGAGAACTGGAGCTTCATGGAGTTCAGCAGCTTCTCACCGGAAACATTTTTTGTTGTACAACAATCGCTGTAAGCACCACAGTCAACACTGTTTCCTTTCTTCAGAACTCCCGACCTTTGTATGGAAGCTCCTGGAGACATTACAAGTGAAAGTAAGATACAGGCGACTGCATGAGACAACTTGGCTGTAATCCCACCCGCTATTTTGTACTAGTTTGTGTTCCGTGGTAGAAAAACATACGACATGGCGACAAATAAGAGCAGCTCCAGTTAAGGAGGATATTAGAGAAGACTTTAATGTTGGGTTAGGCATTTGCTCCTCTTAGTCACTATGGGAGGATGTTGATGGCAATGGCGAGGAATATATGGGTTGTGAGGGTAATTTCAGTTTTAACGCTTGAATCAAAACCTGAACTCGATTTTCTAGTCAACACTGACATTTATTTTCATCTAAAGTATCATACTCAAAGTTGTCTGTTCTAATTCTTAGGACTATCATGGTCCTGATAACACTTGGTATGGGTGAATGAGGCACGGAATGGAATGATGTATCCCGCCGGAATGGGTAAAATCATGTTTGGTTGTTTCATTCCAACGGAATACACCTTTTCGTCCGGAATCAGATTCCATTCCTTAGGTCCATTTTAATTCCGGCCTTCGGAGGATGGATTCATCCATTCCAGCCAGAATGGAATATTATTTTTTAAAAAAATATTTTTTGCTTTTAGTTTAGGTAGTTAATAATTAAATAAGTTAGTTAAAAATCATTAAAAAAATAAAATTAATTGAGTTGAATTATAGCTTATTTAAATAAAAGGTATGTTTTTTAAAACTAATATTTTTATAATAATTATTATTATTTAAATAATATTACATTAATTTTTTATTAAATTATACATGACAGATTGAAATGGCGCCGTCGTATTCATGTAACCGACCCCACTTGATGGGATAAAGGCTTGATGTATTGTTGTAAATGCACTTAAAATTCATTTTTAATTGTGTTCATAAATAAAGCATTCCGTTCCGATTGTGTCAACCAAACAGCTTATATGGAATAGAACAACCCATTTCATTCCGACCTTTATTTCTGCAGAATATTGCATTCTAATCCATCCCAAAACCATTCCTATATATCAAACGGGGCCTAAATGGATAGGCTAGCATTTGAAGGTAATGATGTAACGACGCAAAAGGGACGATGATTTACTTACTGTAGGATAGCCTTGCATGTACATGACTTGTCTTGGGTGACCGATTATCATGGGTTGCCCGTACTGCAACAAAAAAGGAAGGAGACGATTACTTCAGTTCATGTCCTCACAACACAAGTGAGTTAATGACTTGAATCAAAACTAGAAGCGCAGGAATATATCACCATGCTAGCATCAATAACAGCTACACATGGCATACGACCACATAGAATGCCACAGAAACAAGAAAGACAGGAAACCATCATATGGCTATTGCCACCGAGAAAGCAGAATGAAATCCAAAGAGCCAACTTTTCAAGTTTTGGCAATCAACAAAAATTTCCGAAAACCTATCGACCAGCTACAAATAGTAGGTATACCCCAGCTTCAAAATCCATTATGCAGTGCCAATGCGTCATTCAGGCACAATAACATTACAAAATCAAGAGGTGAAGTTCATTCTATGAGTGTGCTATCGGAAAAAATTCAAACCAACCAACTTTACTTTAAGATTAGATAATTTTCACATCGAACTGTAGTATGTATTTATACCCAAGAAATAAAAAATAAAAATAAAAATAGTATGTTACCTGAGGTCCATTGGATGGA
This sequence comes from Drosera spatulata, assembly GCA_035668315.1. Taxonomy (NCBI): domain Eukaryota; kingdom Viridiplantae; phylum Streptophyta; class Magnoliopsida; order Caryophyllales; family Droseraceae; genus Drosera; species Drosera spatulata. Next base: position 28,622 of record JAOVYX010005477.1, read on the forward strand.
AAATACGCTTGTGGCGATTGCATCGTAGCAGCTTGTGGATTAAATATTACATGCTGAGGCGGAACAAATGAAGGTCCCACCTGGCAAAAATGATTACCCTTGAATGAGGGAAAAGAGGCTTCCGAGCAACGAAGAAGCAAATGAGTTATGAGGCAGTTCTATGAGCACAATTTTCAGTCATCATAGCTGAGGCAACTATTATCTTATCTTCACATCGTAAGAGCAAAATCCAACATTGCCAAACAAGATCCATGTGAAACATTATGGATTACAAAAGTGTCATCTACACATACTTGAGCTTTAGGAGCAACTCCATAAAATTTATAAACCATCATCCATGCTGTATGACTTTGCAAGTGTCAAATAAGAATGCATATACTATATGTGAACAATCATTATTTAGTCTATTGCAGAGGATTTGTGGTTTTCTTTCTTTTCTTATTCACTTCCTTTTTCCTTTTCAGCCTTCCATTTCCCTTAAGTAAGGTTACTGCCATCAGTAATTAAAAAGAACCAGATTGATGCAGTCCATAGTTCATGCCCAAGTGAAAGACTAATCAGCAGATTATAATTTGAGCTAACACATAGTCAGCAGAACTTACCCCAATGCCAATAGGCATGCCAGGCATATGAGGGAGAGATGGGACCCCAGCAGGAAAAAAAAAAGAGCCATCCGCTACAGGAGACAATGGTCTTAATGGAGCTTGAGATGGAACATAACTCTTGGCATTTGGGTTGAGTTTGAATTCCTGCATAATAAATTGAAGATAGAAGTAAAAGTTTTGAGTTTATCCTTACTCCAATTGTTTGAGAAAATTCTAAGTCATTCATACATAGGATGCAACGAAGCAAAAGTGTCTGTGATTTCATCTATTTCGTCAGATAGATGTTAATAAACTCATGAACCCACCTTAGCATTGGGATTCAGTGTCGATTTCTCCGAAGTAAATGAACCAACTGATGAACTCCGGGATACACCATGGCCTGAAGTGGAAGATACAGAACTGCCAACTTTTCCAGAAGGAGCTTTTGACTGCGATACATCTTGTGCCTTGCTGGAGACAGCAACATCTGAAAGTTCATTAGGAAAACTTGTTTTTTCAGGACTGTTACTGCGAACATCTGATGGAGTATACGTTGTTGCATCGGGAGACAGACCACCACTTTCAAAGCCCTTATCCTTTGTTTCCAGAGATGTTGGTAAATCTGCATGATATCAGTCTATCGTCAGCAACAAGGAACCAGTGGCAATTAGCCTCCGGTAGAAACCACCAAATGCTAATCCGGATTCAAACCCATTATAACCGTTGCAATGTTACTTCATGTGCTTCGAATTGAAAGTCTGTCAAAAAAGAATGTCATGGACAACAGCGACTTTTCCACTCTTTTTACTCATCATTCATCAAAAAATGGTTCAGATCCTTCAAAAAATTAGATGGGTGGACAGGTTATTGAGAAAAAATTGAAAGGTTAAAATTGTTTCTTTTGGATATGTACCACAAGATTCCTTCGTCACAATTAAAACTGAACAGTAGATGAAATGTTGAAAAGCATATGCAGAAGTATTGACCAAAGAGTCTCCAAGGTTTCTCTCTCTTTCTTTATCTACTATAATTCGAACCAAGTGAAAGAAGCAACTTAACCAATGCAAATAAAGGAAAACTTGACCAGCATATACTTATGATGAAGCATGTGCCAAAGAGAATCTCACCCTCAGTCATAGTTAGTTCTGCATCATCATTGAACTGCATAAAGCAACATGGACATAAAAATTATGTACAGATAACAGCAATCCCTGAATTTCAAAGATGATAGAAAACAGTTGCTGGATCTTATGACCACAAACTCACCAACTGCGACTTAATGAGCTCTTCGGTCAAAGAATCTTGTTCTGCTTGACTTATGAGGTCTTCTTGTGTCCTGTAGTTTCAAAAGAGGCTTAATGGTTCTGCAGCATTTATCACTGATTTGAAACATCGTCCATAGATACTGACATCTTACTAACAATATAAAGGTAACAGTATGGAGAAAACTAACAACATAAAAGACCTGGTTTCTTTTCCCAGAGCATGGACACCCCAAGAACTATTTTCGGATTGTAAAGAGTCGGACCGATATACATCACCGCCGATGTTTAGTTTGGAGGATTTGACTTCATCCTACATAATCCGACAATTGCACATAAAAACATGAAATAACATTCCATGCCAGATGAAATAAAGGTTCTTAACCAATGAAGAATCGTACACAAAATACAGCTACTCATTATACACTTCATCCTTCTCCTTTTACCCATCAAGAATCAAAGTGTATACATGTTTAAAATGCTTGCTAACCAATATAATAAATCTGAAATTTCAATGTTTTTAAGAGAGTGAGAAAAATTCAACACTTGAGGACATTAATGAAAACAGAATTCCTTTGAGAAAACAAGTATCCAAAAGAGGAGCAAACACGGATTACTTGGAAAAAATAGTGGTAAAAAGGCATCCTCCATCTCAAGTAAAGAACCCAGATTTTTTGTAGTCGGATTTAATGACAATTTAGAGCGAATCATGGGAACATACCACTGGAAAGGAGCTAGATAACTGTTGACCAGCATCATGACTTTTCCCGCTGGTAACCTCAACAAAAGACCTGCTAATAGCAGATCCCGTAGAGCTCCCGAAGGTTTCTCCATTGCACGAATTCGATGTGAAATCCTCTTCATCAAAACCACTGTTGTCATAAATCCTTAAAACTGATGAAAACCTTGCTTCTTCATCATCGTCAAAATTACCAAGATGATATAAACCTCTTTCCTGTCGCCAAAGCCGAGTAGTAGGAGGACAATACAGAGTAATCATCATAAAGGAGAATACAACAAAGCTAAGGTATGGTAACATAAAAGCACCTCGGCTAAATGCAGGTCATGAGTCTCCTCGCCCTCGATATCTCTGGCTATTCTTAGAGCTTCCTCTTCTAACTCCCTGGTTTGAGGTCCCTTCTCAAGCCTAGTAGTGTAAAGTTCTTCATTGAAAGTACTTTTCACTCCAAACAAAGTCTCGTTTACTTTAAATTGATCCCAGGTCCTGGTGGAATTTGAACATGCACCATCACAATCAACAAAAAAGAGAAAGATAAAAAAATAAAAAATAAAAAACTTTAAAAGAAGATAATATAACATTGTCCAAGCAGCCTATCACAGGTCAGAAGACGTCAAACAGCTTGAAAACCTAATCCAACTATCTGTGTACAAGGCATGAGCAAATGAAGAATAAGATAGTTGCTATAACAACCCGGTCCAAGGTCTATCGAAAATGTTCTCCAACTCCGGACATTGTGAATCCTCCTCATCCGGCACCCAACGTGCCAGCTCCCTCTCTACCTCCACATGGCGTGTCCGCGGTATGTTGGAATCCAACATAAGATCCCATTGTTTGTCCGAGCGGAGCTCGTTCGATGCCACATTACTCGTCACAGCCACATCCTACCAGTGTATAGAGAGAGAAAACAAGAATTATTTGTCATGTTTCAGGAATCTACAAGTTAAAGATGGAAAGTCAAATTAATTACATAAACAACAAACAAAACACACACTTCTAACCCTCCAGTAGTCATCACAAAGAAAGCATAAGCAACCATGTATTAATACTCCACAGGAAGGAAGTAGACATCATGGCAGGTACCTTGGCAATGACTTGGACAAGTTCATAAGCAGGTATAATCAATGTCCCTGAAGGAGCTCTCCCAACTGAACCTGATCCAGCCATACATCCTTGAGAAGATGCATCTTTTGTTAACCACGCCATTTTCAAAACTATTCCTGTGAGTTAGGCACACAAACAGAAGTTGAGAAACATGAATCAGTACTTACCCGGGAGAAAAGCCCCACCCTTGGTATCAACAAGTTACAAGGGAGAAAAAACAAGTCAACCAGGCATACCAAAATCTTTATCATTGTTCGCGGTGTGGAATATTCCAGAAAATACAGAGCCATTTTTCATCTGAACATCCACTTGATGTCCTCTAAGACAAGAAGTTAAATATACTAGCCGATCTCGCGCATGATTTTCTTGGTTAGTGTTTTTGTTGCCGCTTGTGACACCTGTATTAATTCTGAATGGGTAAGAAGACATAAGAATAAGACCAATTACATCACTGAAACGTCATGTCACCTGCTATAGGATTGGCATTAGGTTTCACGGACTGTAACTTGCTGTCTATTCTGGAGCTCATATCCTTTTCAACTCTATCGTAGCTAAAATTATTAGCCAAGGACCTCGACTGCACAGCTTGGTGCAGGTTCATCCTGTTCAGCAGCTTCAATCCCCGCTGTAAAAACTAAAATCCCTACTCAAAGATCCTTTCGCAGCAAAAGGAAACACAACAGGAAAGAAAATCACAATCAAAACAATGAATATCAAAATAGTTATTTTTCAATTTTAGAACAGTGACCACTAACTAACGCAAATTGTTCATCATGCAACACAAACTAACGAAACTTGTTCACCCTAAAGAAAAAACCCTAAATCATCAAGCAACGGCTTCAAATTACTGCTGAACAATCTCCAAAGCATCTCACTTGAACCAATGTACAGCTGAACTAAGCACGCATATCGCTCTACTCAATTGAACATGATATCTGCATATCATCAACACCTTCAGCACATTCCACAGTTAGCTTCAACATAATCATCTTCCAATTCCACTCACGAACTTCGCAAGCTAAGCATCTTCATGCCATACAACACCAACCAAATCTTTAACCTTTACATCCCCAGCTTCCACTTGTGAATGTGGCTAGATAAAACAACAAAGCTCCCACTAAACCTAAAATTTGCACCCCACAAGCAAGACCCCTAATACAAATCCACCAAATTCAACACTAAATTAAAAACCCCACAAGTTTGACTATAAAAATATTAAAAGATCACACTTTTCCCCAAACCCAAGAAAACCCAGAAGAGAAACACCAATTCCCAATCAACCCCACAAAACCTTAGATTCAAATCAACCAAACACCCACCAAATAAATTTTCAAACCAGACCGAATCAATAAATCACACGATGCACCGGGACCAAATCACCGATCTTTCACAAATTAGGGGGCGAACAAATTACCAGTTGTTGCAAATCAATGAATTTGCGAAGCTGGGTCGTGAACCTTTTCTTCGAAATCGATGACTCTCGGAACGATGAGATCGATACAAGGAGAGTAGAGGTGATTTGTGTAGGAAATTTCGGAGATCGGAGGCAGTTGTCGCGTGGCCGGCAATTTGACGAGAAAATTAAAAAAGCGGTTGGTGTTGTTGCATAGCTTGAGGTGAGAAAAAATTCCCAAAATTATGGGACCGGATCCATACCGGAAGAAATCGGACCAAACTCATGTAGCTTGACTCCGATCAATACAGGAATAATCAAATTAAATATTGAAAAAATCAAAATGATATAAAAAATGTTTAAGATATCGGATCGATTTTTTTTATTGTATCAAGTATTTTTTTTTTCACATGTCAATTTATATATCAACATACAAAATAAATCATTTATGTATACTAATGTTAATATATATATATATATATATGAAACAATGATTTCTAAATCTATCTTATGTATATTATTTTTCACGTTAAATATTCATGATTAGTTTTTTCATTGAAATCATATTTATCTTACGTCAAAGATTTTGTGAAACTTATGATATATCCATTTACGAGATGTATGAATAATGTGATTTTTTATTTTTTCACTAGAGTATGAGTATTGCATCTTGTGTGTCCTGGGTATATTTTTTACTCAAAAGTATGTTTGTAAGATAGTCTTAAATGAAATTAAGGTTCCAAAAATATATGCGTTAAAGTTGGGACAGGATATTTGATACGTAACGGGACGAATTAACTTTCTCATATCGAATTATCGAAAGATCGATATCGGATATTGATAGGGATGAATTTTATTAGATACTGAAAAAGTTAGGACGGGACGGAAAATGGTCAAACATCATACTATCCCATCCCATGCACACGCATTTGCATAGCTACGACTTAGGATCTGACCATGATATTGATACAACCGGTTTAACTAACGGTGTACAACAGAGCACATCGTGCTATATATTGCTAACCAACTAATTAAATACTAATATATTTTTGAAATCCGTTACACGATGAAAGATATATTGTTTTATATAGAGAGAATTTTGTGATTGGATTTTGGAAATCAACCTAAAAATTTGGCATTGTGAAATATGTAAGGTGATTCTATGTTTCTCACATGCATAGCTGTCATCACGTTGACGACGTTGATAGGCTGATATCTATCACATCTGTTCTAATATCTTGTACAGTTGTGAGGGGTAATAGGCTCATAGTTCCATGTTTTCTTACCGAAAAGGTGAGTAGTGCACAAAGTTCAAACTTCCGAAGCTCATCTCCAGTACATTAACTGGAAATTTCAGCTCCAGGCTGAGTTCATTTTTCGTGCTACAAATGCTTAGAGCCACAAATACAAAGAATGCAAGATAAATATAGAACAAATAGGAACACAAATCATATACTGTCATTCTGCAAGCAGCAGAGCCACATAGCAATGCTGACTTCCCAAGGTCGAATCATATGTACACGCTTGTTGCTGATAGAATCTCGAGGTTTGAGGCCAATACAGGATACTTGACGCGGATCATAGGCATCCTTCGGTCACAATGGTTGGAACCAACTATCCACTACAGAACTTGACATGTCCGTATCAAATTGCTCTGGATATAGACGCAATATGGCTTTGATGTTCAGATCAATAGCTCAACACACATCAAATTCAGCTCCGAATATATCAACTCTCACCTCCGGACAATGGCACATATAAGATCGATCGCAGTTCCATGGTTTGTTTCTGGAGCCACCTTCATTCCCTGTTCCGAGTTTTTACATCAACAGAGCCGCCTAGTGTCTTCAGATGCCAAAAGCTCAATAGCTGTGCATCATCTGAAGTGATCATCATAATTTGAGGTTGATCTTCTCAGACCATTTGAAGATATCAGAATAAACACGGTCACCGCCCAAATCCTCACCACTGGCTCCAGCCGCTATCCTCATCACATCCTCTATCAATGCAAAGTTCCCCATGATGTCAACGTGGGCTCCACTCTGAGTTCCACGACCTTCTAGAAGGTTGGCCGGGGGAGCATGATCATACTCCCTGATGTAAGTTTTAATTCCCAAAGGGTTGAATCTGGTTGTTCCACGCCAACCCTTAGCACACATGAACCCAGAGCTCAGAGTAGGGACTGTCTCGTCTCCATTGACAAGAAGTATTCCATCTTCCAAGCAGCTGTCTTCGTCTTCTCCATCAGCTGAAATATCTATCTGAAACGGGATTGTGCAGTCCACTGAGGGCGATAGCCTGTATACATATGCTCTCTCTGTCGGGATGCCAACTCCGTAGAGCGAGAAGATTTCCATTTCAGGAGCATTTGGTAACCTGAAAGAGATTCCCAAAGGACACTATTATGAGTCACCAATTATCAATCATTGATAGTTCAAATTACAGAAGAAAAGAGTCGTGGCCCTTACTTGGTTTCCAATGGATTTGACCAATACTTGTAATGACCATACTTGGGGTCATCTAGATCATCAGCAATACCATACGAAAAGTGGGCATCACCACGTGCCATCATCTTAGGGGCGACGAAGCGAAGCAGGTCCAAGATTTCCCCGGATGTGTAAGCTTTGTATTCAGCAACGGCTTTGACTCCCAGAACGCCCATGTCATGATATTCTGTCCAAACATCACCACAGGTACCATTCCCAACACCAGAGCCCTTGACAGCACCCTGAATAAGAAACAGCAAGAAAACAGATGATGAGAAAACAAAAGGAATGGCAAGGCTTCATCAAGGGGGAAAAAAAGCTGAATCCTCTCATGCAAAGCCATATCCAATCAACAAATAGTTAAGAGCTGACCCCAAGGGACACTGCGCCGATAATTTGAAATCTACCCACCAAGGCGGTAGCCAAAAGGCTGAATTAGCGGAATTAGTAGGTGATTCATGATTGTTAGAGCTTCCAGACGTGGGAGTAAAGAAACATTATCTGGGAACAGAAGTGATACCCTGAAGTCAATCCTGTTGATCTCGGAAGCAGATGCATTAGCAACTTCTTTACCAAACGATATCATCCTGCCATAGTGAACTGTTTTTCCCTGAGCAGCTAGACAGAAATCTGTGCCCTTATTGTCTGCGAATGTGGTATCATTGTTCTTTTGCTTTCTCTTGCTGCAATCATAGCCTTCTTCTGGAGCCCAGTCAAGGCCACCCCATATAGTTTCCCCGCCTCTTGGAAGCATGGACATTGTTGAATCCCAAGTACGAGTCATCCTCATCACGTGTTGCAATGTTTGAAGACGGAATATCTCGGTATCCAAAAACCCAGGTGTGATGGCCCTGAGATCAGATAAGAGAGCAAAGAGCTGCATGATCAGTTGACCTGTGTTCATATTAAAAAAAAAAAAAAAAAAAAAAGGCATACCAATATGTGGAAGTTTGTCAAACTCTCATGAATTCCCATATGATTAAGATGTTCATGTGCTTCATATCTTTTCTGTAATATGATACCTATGTCAATGTTGCAGATGTTCATAAATTTATCCAAAAACTAGGGTTTGCAGCTAACTCACTCCCACCCACTGATATAGAATCTACTCTTTTCCAGAGCAAGCTTTTCTCTTTTTGAAAAAAAAAAAGTTACAAACCTGGCAACTGCAACATCCTTGGCTTCGGCTGAGAAAAGTCCGGGGATAGCTTTTGGAACACCAAGG
>JAOVYX010005488.1:0-37413 GCA_035668315.1 Drosera spatulata
CAATCATTCAAACTCAAATTAGGGTTTCGGTTTCCCATACTCGGCTGCGCGGCCCACCCCTGCTCCCCGCCCTTGATCTTCTCCGGCAACGCGTAGTTCACCGTCAACACTCGTCCATACAACTTCGCGTTCGAGGAAGGTGACGAAGCCGAAGGATCTGTGCTTGTTGGTGGCGAGATCGAGCGGGGTCTTGACGTCCGTGATTTCCCCGAACGGGATGAACGCCGCGTGGAGGATTGATTCGTTGACTTCCTCGGCGAGGCCGCCGACGTACACGGTGGTTTTCTGGACGGTGGTTAGCTGCGGCGGCGGCGCCGTGGTCATGCTGAGGGTTTTGGTGGTGGTGTGATTATTTGTTTTGGTTTGGGACAAGTGATGAACGATATGGTAATTTCAAATGGTACGTTGTTTAACCAGAGAATATATAAGAATAAAATTTCTGCGAACGAATGGTCAAAAAATAAAAATAAAAATGTGAACGATAGTGAATAAACATGGATTATGATTATGATTAAGATTAAATGATAAATTTATTTAAGATAATCATAATTTGATAATATAAATGATAATTTATGGATTTTTTTTTTCGATCTTATAAGAACTGGGGACAGATTTCTCATAAGATCTGTTTTATTCCTCTTTTATGGAACTCGAACGTAGTCAAGAGAGTTAATCGAGAAGAACCAGGCTCATAATTACTTGTACCAACGCCCAAAACAATCGAATTGAAAGTTATTCTTCCATTCAATGGAAAAAAGAGTGTTTGTAGTAGTTCCCTGGTGCACAACCTTTTGAGAAACGATGTGAATCACACTCCTTCCCTCACTCATTCTCAATTTTCAACGATTTTCATATAGTTGGTGGTTTTAGAGGTTACATCACCAAATGATACAAGATCATGCATGATTAATCAGCAGTTGATGAGAGTGGGAAACATTGTGTAAACGGCTAATCCAGTAACCACCTTCAATCAAACCAGCAGTTACCGTTTCAGAAGTTGAAGTGTAATCGTCCCATCACATTCCTCCTTCACTGCAGTTTTGAACTTTCAAATACATCACGCATGATACATGTGAATCTCACAAGAAGAAAACCAATTCACTATCACACTGAGAACTCCATCAAGCATGGCTCACGTTGGTCTCCATTTGATCGCTTTCTCGTTTGTTTTTCTCGTGATCAGGGCTTCGGCTTCTTGCGCTTGCGGACAAGGGCAATGCAGGGTATGTACTATGTGCTCTTTCATCTACTTATTCTCTTGGTGTTCTTTGTCACCTGGATTATTGTTGTTTGAAGTTGATTTTGATGACGACATATGAAACTGCAGCTTTCGGATGAGTGCTCTTCTAATGAAGATTGCTCTGCTGAGCTGTATTGTTTCTCTTGTATTTCTATGTTCACTGGCTCAAGATGCGTTAGATCAACCGTCACGGATCAGTTCAAGCTTATTGTAAGTCGTCAAAGTCGTCACATCTTTAGTCGTTGAACATAGATCTGCACCTTCTGAAACAAAACATATAGTGAAAGTTTGACGTTCTTAGTAAATCAATCTGTTTGTTTTTTTGATCAAAATTGCTTTGATGTCCTTGCAACTCCGTGTTCTGGACTATACAATCATGTAATGTGGGTTTGCGCTGAACAACATCGACTTCTTCTGATGTGGACTAGAACAATTCCTTGCCTTTCAACAAGTACGCTTTCTTGACGACTCACAATTCATTCGCGATCAATAAAATTAACCCTGACGGGATTCCACAAGTCACCTTCACGAATCAGGAGGACAGCATCAAGCAGCAGTTACATGTAAGATCAAAAATCTATGATTACATGATCCTTTCCTGTGTTAGCACTGAACACTTCTGACTCGTGCTGTCGTGCGTTTGCATTTTTTACAGAATGGTGTCCGTGCGTTCATGTTGGATGTATATGACTACGAGGGAGACATATGGCTGTGCCATTCTTTCAAAGGAAAATGTCACGCTTATACAGTATTTGTACGGCACTTCAAATCCTTTTATCTGTGATACACTACATAATTGAAATTGCAGTAGCATTGGCTTGTGTCCTTTCCAGGGCCTTGCTATAGACGCATTGAAAGAGATTGAAACTTTCTTATCAACAAATCATTTAGAAATCATAACACTGATCCTAGAAATCATTTAGAAACTTTCTTAGGCATGGAACAAGGGATCTACTTCAACCGCAATGAGTCTGAGCCTCTGAATGACCTCACCAAGTCATTAGCCCTGATAAATCACTTCAGTTCTATCCCAGTCAAGGAAGCTACATGCAAGCATAACTCTGATGAGTTAATCAACATGCTTCATACATGTTATTCAGCTGCGGGTAACCGCTGGTCTAATTTCATTGCGGTGGATTACTACAAGGTATCATGAATCGTCTTGACTGAGACCTTGTTCTTATTTTTTATCAGCTTGTTACTTATCATATCAGGTTTCAGTGTAACTGATATGTTTGTAGAATGATCATCATCCTATCAGCATCTTTGGCCATTTTGAGTAATACTAATAAGTCTAATTAACGAAATCATTATTCAGAGGTGGAGGAGCATTTCAGGCCGTGGACACCCTTAATGGAGAGCTACTATGTGGCCGGACTGATGTGCACCGTTGCAAGGTAACGTTTCTTATACTTGAAACCTCTGAAGTTTGTGTACTGCATGGTAGATGCATTTGAAATTCTGCTTGCATCTTCATCAATCGACTTGAAGGGCGACGCGCCGTTGCCGAGGATCTATCCGGGGTCACCTGCGTGACAGGCAGTTATACTCACCACTATACTACAACGACTTGATTAATTATGACATGATTTTATATGAATTTAACAAATCATTTAGAATAATTCGATGGGTTAAGGACACCAATGTGACTATCTGTCAACGAGATCTCCATCTTATATCACTCAGGAAAAGAAAAAGACAGATTTCTTATTGCGATCCATTACAGCATACAAAACTCCCAATTAACACACATCTTTTTACATGATGAAAGCATTCAATCATCAAATTCAACTCTTAACGGGATCATTATTCATCGTCGTCGTCGTGGTTAATTCTATCCTTCTCACACATTCACCGTGAGCCATATTGCTCGAAGAGAACCTGAACTCACGTCCCAGTTGCAGCTCGAAAAGATCTGAACTCGAATCGCTATCCCAACCGTCATCGAACTTCTTGAATCCTTCTTTCTCCTGCGACGAATCCTTCGATATCCTCTCAGATGATAACCCGCCACTACTATCCTTCGATTCCTGATCAACCTGTTGAGCAATAGGCTGCTTTGCTTTGGTCTCTTTGTTGAATGAGATGGTTTCCTCTGTAGGAGGAAAAGGAGGATTTATTGGCTTTGAGGAATATGATTTCGAGCTCGTGATGGATCGCGTTGTCGCGGTCCAAAAACTGCTTATGCTGCTCCTCCTCGACTTCCTCCTTCCTGTAGGACTAATCTCATCATCATCATCATCTTCAATGTTCGTTGATGATGAATACTTTTTCTTGGGTACTTTTTGGTTGAAAAGGGAGTTCAAGAAAAGGGAAATTCTTGCACCAGGAGAGCTAGGCTGCTTATGTTTCTTATGTTTTGTGATATTTTCTGCTTTGGGTTCTGCTGGTTCATTTGGGTCATGGGCAGCAACTTGGTGCCTCATGGGCATGACTATATCTAGGCTTGCTCTGCCTCTTCCCCTGCTAATATTACTGTGCCTGAGCTTTTGGTTTTTGTAGGCGAAGTGATCATTGGTTCCGGCATAGTATCCGGTCGCCTCGAAAACGTCGATCTCGCCGGAGTTGTTTTTGTTATGGGTTGGTTTGTTGTTGTTGAATAAGGGTTTCTCTTCATTTGGTAATGCCATGGTGGGCATGGTTGAAATAGCATTAGTAGGGTTTTGGAGGGGTTTTGTTGTTTGGGATCTGTATAGAGTGGGAGAAATGAGAGGGATTTGAGTGAGGGATCAATGGGTGTGGAATGCTTGCTAGCTTGAATATAGTGGGAAAGAGGACATGACTTTATATAAGTGGCTAACTAGTGGTGAGTATTCATGACTACGGAATTGCAATATTATTATGATCGAAAAAGGAAGCAGCAGAAGTTGTTTCAGAGTAACAGTAAGTTCAAATCTATCATTATTTTTATTATTTTTATTTTTTTGTTTATTATTTTGAATTTAAAAAACATATGGATTTTTTATATATTATTGTTATCCATTTTCATAAACAGTTTATGTTGTTATTTTTTTTTTATTATATTACGATATCATCGGATAAAAATTCTGATGACGAATTTTTTTAATATCAGCTAATTGTTTTGAGTGACATCGCACATGCATACTTCATATCACATATACTCTTTTCTTTGGTAAGCCAACATGATTAAAAGATGATTTGTTAAGATCATTTAATTAGACCATCATTAATCAAGTGACACTAGTATTGTCTTTGTCTCCCACCAGGCAAAAGGAAACTCAACGAGCAAATTATCAACTTTAGAAAGAATGCATATGCATGGTGGGTAAATTTAACACTCGCATATGCATGGTGGGTATCAATCAATCTTATAAATTAGGATTCAAGTTTCAACCAACATACGTGCATCGCCTTAGCTAGACATGGGATGCCTGTAAATATAATTACAGGGCAAACGATGTCTTCCCTACATTACGTGGAGTAAGCTAGTCCGTTCATTGATCCATTGATTTGTCATCGACGTCCTAATTTCCAGGAATTTGTCACTTCATGTCGAAGCGATAATTAGTCACTCCTATGTTTACTTATGCACATGCCATGACTCTCCAATTCTGGGCATACAATACCCCGCTCATGTATATGTATACATCGAAGCATAGACATAATCCCACATGATAATTTTAATTCGTATATGTATACACAGAATGAAATACGTGAGTCATGAGAAAGTATTTGGTTGTTGGCACAAGTTGAACTCCAAAAAGGTTCACTGCAGCATTGAGACTTCAACATGTATCCTTATCGTACAGAGTTTTTCTCTTTTCCAGCTTGTATCATTTGTACATGTCTATTCACCCGCTTTAGGCTTTTTTAATCATCAATTGTAACTTGTTGGCGGTCTAATATAGTTAGGTTCCTAAGTACATTTAATTTGATCATAGGCCAACCTAAACTTAGGAGGACTCTTTTTTCCTTTCCGAACTTTACTTGGATCCAATCATCGAATATGTTACCACTAAAATGAACAGTATTGTCTCCAAAGGCTATGCTTTACCCCTCGTTTCGATCCTAGTATCTGTCTGATCGTAATCGTCACGCTTTTTGTCTACTTTTGATCGGATCACATGAAAACAACATATACGAACCGAAGTGCATTTTCTGAGATAGCGAATGTCCTTTTTTGGCTTATGTTATCGAACATTCCTAGACTATGGTTATCATATAGAAGAACAATGCATATATAAATGTTGTCACAGAAACTTTTTTTTTTTTTTTGATAAAGTCCATCATGGGCGAAGTTTTTATTACTCTTTGTCGGAATTACATATTTCGAGCATGGAAGCCGGCAAGACTTGGTTCCATAACCCGTTATAGTGACCATTTGTTTCGAAAGAAGCCATTTCGTTCGCAGCAGGAGGATTAGCCTCCTTATAAACCCGACAGCTCAAAATGAAAACCGTGGAATTTGGTCATCAATCGAGTGGGCCAAGTTGGGCCGTTCAAGTTGGATGAGAGTGGGCCCACCTGATCTCCTCGTGTTTCCTCCTGCTGCTCCTCTACTCTGGGCCGAGACAACAATTCCCTCTTTCTCAATTGTGCTGCTTCTTGGTGGACGTGTCTCCTTGTACTTGCAGTTTTCTAAAATATTTTAAATGTGACTTGTGTGTACGTAAATCTACCAAGGAAAAAAATAAAACGTGGGACGAAACATCAACAAGTTTTTAAATATTTTGCGTACAAACTTGAATGAATGTAATGATCTTCTTGAATCGAGTTTTCATTGCATGTTTTACATAATAAAATTATCTGAAACATGAGTCTTCAATCTTTAGCGTTAAGTCGATCTGCATGAAGTGTTAGGATGAGGGAATAACCAAGGAATCCAAAGCTAACTAATTACTGGTATGATAAATGGAGGACCAACGGTGTATGAAGGCAAGGCATGATCTAGCTAGCTAGCAGGCCCCATAATTTGGTAATGTGTGTTGGTTATGGCTAACATGCACAATGCCATAGGAGTAAGACAAGACACTCTATGTTGCATGTTCCCCGGCCCATGCAAAAGGAGTACGTACATTGAACCTTAACATATGAGACAGATGAAGATTAGATCACGGATACAAATCATGTCGTGTATATATGTAAGTCAATTGATTTTCTCGTCGATATATGATCAACGAAGAACAGAATTATAATGGGTTATGTTTGTAGACATATTATAAGGCATTAACTCAATTTTCTATATTAAGATATGAACACAATTCACACATGTATGAAATTCGTAAAATTTAGTTTCACGATAATTAACATAAATAGTAAATTATCGTACGTTATAATTTATTTTACGGGTTTATAAGGCTTGTTTCACGTTATAATGAGGAAAAAATATAAAATTTGAATGAAACGCAACCCTAATACGTAAATACGAAAAAATACGATCTTAATATTAAAATACTGTATTTATACGAAAATGACGTAAACCTAATTTTGTCACTTATTTTCCTTTATATTCCACTTAGATTAAAATAATTTTTCACTAAATAACCACTAACTCTCCACTTAAATTATTTTACTTAATTTAATTCTCTATATATACAAGTCATTTCCTTACTCCAAATCTTTTGCAAAAACACAAATAACACCATTACCATATCAGATTATACTTAGATAAGAGAAGAGAGGAAGAAGACGTTTAAGGATAGGATCGAAGAAGCTTGGTGGAAAAACGAATGCGACGAGAATCCGTTACCGCTGTTGAGAGAAGGTAATCCTATTGTTTAGAAATTTTAAGGAAAATTATATACTCGTTAATAAATTTTCATATTAATATATGTTTTATTTTCACATGTTTAGTTTCAATGAAGTTGATAGATCATGATTTGGAGTTCTAAATCTCAAGATATAAATGAAAACATACGGATACGTCAACCAGTAAAAAAACTGATTAAAGAGATAACTTTATGGCTTAATATGAAATTATATAGTATGTCATAAAAGATAAACCTTATATCACTATAAAGGTATGGAAGTTTAGTTTTCAAAATATTTTATCAATAATTATTTGGAGTTTTATGTACAAAGTTATGAGATAATTAGTGAAATAAGGTCAAATTATTCGAAATAATAAAATAATTAACTGCTATTATTGGTAAATTTTTATGATGGAAATCTTATATCACTGAAAATGTATGGAAGTGTAGTTTATGTAAAATTTTACGGAATAATTTTTGGAGTTGTATACAAGAAATTATAGATTTAAATACGTTTAAAGGTTATGTTGCACAGAATCTAGGACATCGGTTTCAGAGGCTAGAAAGCTCGAGGCCGGAACGTTCGTTCTAAATGTCAGTACATCTGTTTCAGCGGTCGGGATATCCGTCCCAGAGGTCGGGATACCATCTCAGAACCTTTTGGATCGAGAATGATCGTTTTGACCCCAAAATAATTCCAAACACTCACAAATAACACTAGTAATTTTGCATAAAGTATGAATAAATATATTTAACATCGTAACGTGAACAAAAAAATATATTAATATGTGAATCCTACCATGTTATAGGACCTGAAAACTCCGGTCGTTGAGACGTAAAGGACAAGCTGAGCATGTGTGTGAGAGGGAGTTGCAATAAAAAGATAACGTTTAGATTTATTGTGTGTGACGATGCACATTAATATATCGTGAGTATAGTAATATGCATAGGAATCTGTGATTTGGTTACTAAATGTGAGTAACGTAAAATACTAACTGCAACTGCTGTGTACCGTGATAAGATGATGTGTGTGTTTGTGTTATGTCTTTATTACTGGTATAAAGAGGATGAGTGAATAACAGGAGTGTAAATCCATAATTAAGGAGATAACTCTATAGTATAAAATATAAAAAGTATTGTGTTTGTTGTTTTAGTTATACAATGACTTGATGGTGACATTCTTTCATCGATCCTGTGAGGTTGTTTTGGTATGAGAGAAACTTGCTGCAAGAAATCCTTGATTCCGGTTTGGCTGATCCCCTTTCGTGGATGTCCCTTTTGCTAAAACTCAATAGAACTTGATAAGTTGAAATTGAATAAATTTTATCAAGGACACAATTATAACACTGAGGGTATTAATTGTCTGTCTTTACTGTATTTTCTCCCGTGTAATCCATGGTAAGGAGATCAATACGTTATTGAGCTCATATGGCTCACGGTTATTATTTTTCTGTGTTTTCAGGAGCTGGAAACGACAGACAGATGCGATAAGTTATGATGACAATATGCATCTATTGTATTATGGTTTATGAAGTAAGTGAAATATGTAATAAATAAAAAGTTTTCGCTGTATTTGATAACATTATTGGATTATATCTAAGTGAATTTTATTTATTTCTATGACTAAATCGGCTAAGTAATTTTTGTCAAGTTGGGATGTTGGGAGTCAACGATAATAACGTCATTTGTATTATTATGTTTTAATATGTGATAAAAAATCGGGACGATATAACACATATACGTTATTAGAGACAACGAAGTCCAGTTTAGAAGTTGAAATCTCTTGGTATAGATGTAATTGGCATGTTACCGTGCGATGAATGGATGCCCCCACGCTGCCCATATAGCCTTGTGAAAGATTTCTAGCTGTCAGCTATTTGCTCGCAGCCCTGAATAAATTAGGCAAAGCATTGACTTTTGAGAGTAGGGTGCAAGGATAGGATAAGATCTATAGTTTTGAGCTGATAAAATATATATGTATAATTACTGGGAACTTGTATAGCTGGCTGCCCAGCAAGTGCATATATGTGTGGCATATCGCTCGCAAGCAAGTCAAGAGAGAAGTTCAATTTGCATATATCATCATACATTTTGCTAAATGTGACTTCTCATTTCGCTTATCACTAATTACATTAAACGAAAAGAGCATAAAATCTTTCTGAATTACAAGATGGTGTCATACATACTTTAGAATTCCGTGAATGACTTCCTTGTTGTCCCCTCGATAGCGTACTTAATAAGCATTTGAAGTGGTTTAAGTTAGATCCTTCATAAGTATTTGCGACGCAAAATCTAAATGAATTAGTTCAATGGACGTATAAAATTTGTTATATATATGTGGTCACGGTTCCTCCAAGTCTAATGACGAGTTAGATCCACGGGCCACTTAGTTCAAGAATAAATCATGCTTTAGTACATATAAGTATGATGTAATGTCAAATTGGGGTGTACTATATATGATTAATTATAAAATTACAAAGACATTACTGTTTAATTAGCGTATAAGTTAATTTTGGAGACGTGGCCCAAACATTTGACAGTGATAGTGCAATGGGGAATGGTGTCATTTTGGTGTGGATAGTCAAGTCTCATCCACTGTGTAGTAAAAGCTTTGTCTGTTGGATGCACTGCAGAAAAGTTCTTGTTTTCCAAACTTTTTTCTTTGCTAGTTATAAAAGGTTCGTCCCGCGTATTTGATGTTATTATTTAAAATTAAAAAAATTAAAATCAATAATAAAAAATAAAATTATTTTATAAAATCAAATGATTTTATATAAAAAAACATTGAATCTCGTATTCAGATGAAATAAAAAAATATAAATAATATCAAATAATTCTGTTTCATTAATCAATAAAACGAAAATCGAAAACTGAAGTAATACTCGTCCCAAACAGGCCCTAACTTGATAGCAAATGAACACATACCATGCATTGCATCTCGCATGTATACTCGCTTGAACCCAAGTGGTATTTCTTTTTGCTTCTAGTGTATGTATTGATGCTGTACTTCATGCATATATACTTTGTCATGCGACTTTTCATTGATCCCACCATGTGATGATCATAGTATAAAAGAACCACTGGTTTACGCGCACGTCGGAAAACTCACTTTAACGAAGATTGAATGAGACGATAGATGTCGTTACGTTCTTTTTCACGTATCATTTCTCACATGAAGACCCTCCGAGATTTTAGGCGTGGTTTGCTCACGAAGTAATAATCACAATAATCAATCCTTGCTATATATATCGTGCGTTACCATCTTGAGAAGTGCAAGCTTTCCATGGTTGATATAAACTAAATTAGAAAATCGTTACGAACTTACGATATAAATTCATGAATAAAATCGAGAAAGGAGATATGGATCATTGATTGACACGTTATCGACAGGGTAACTATCTCTCAAAGTCGAGTGGATAGAGAGCGACGAAACTAGTACTATGAGTTGTAACAGTCACGATTTTAAATAGATAATGCTCGATTTTGGGATTAAACAATGCTCAAAAGGATACATGTTGATGAACAAGCCAAATCCATTGATCAATCAATCGTAGGAGTCAAGCTTGAAAGGAACTAAACGAGTCAATTGTTTAGAAGTCTGCACAACGCGGGCCGCCGCGGAGTAAACATAAAGAAAGCCCGTTAATGGCCCGGGAAAGATGAAACTTGGTGGCCTGTTAATGGCCCAATTCGGTTTCCTTGGTTTTCTGTTCTCCAATCAAGGCCCAGAAGGCCGACCGCTGGCTACATGAACTACTCTATGTAAAGGGTCATCATCATTTTTCTTTTTACTCGTGCTAACTTAGGGCATTGTTTAAGGTCGTCATAGAGTTATAATATTATATACGATAATGATCGATGGAACGTCGTTTTTTTTTCCCCATAAAATTCGAACCCGAGATATACAGATCAAAATTTTCAAATAAAGAAATCTATGCACAAACTAACGAGGGGCATTTCAATTTCATTCTGAACTCCACTTATCCGAGATGAAATTCGATGCGATGGAAACTGATCAGGTGTGTCTCACCCTGCCAAGCCCTATGGGGCCACACCAAGAACCCAAACCAATCACCATCCGACACGTGTACGTCATGCTTGCCTCGCAATTGAATATGTTCTGATCATGCGCACACCTGATCCAGCTGCTGCGTCACACCTGATCATGGCCCAGCTCTGCCACGTGGACCCAACACCTAGCCACGTCAGATCGCGTGCCCTCCCTGGTTGGGGTGTGATCAGATCAGATTCAACTGCATGGTTGAACTAATGGGGAGACGACACGGTGTTGATTCGTCCGCGTCAGCGCACAGACACGCTAGCTGACAGTGGTGGAGTCAGTGACATGGCTTTTTCTCATTGGGCTTTGTGTTTCCCCCCAACGTTGGCTAGTAACTGACGGTCCCTTCTCAGAGAGATGACTGACTCCACATGTCCAATAAAAATTGAAGAGGAAAATAAAATTGATTCTAGTGGAAGGAAATGTATCCTCTGAGTCCAACATCAATAACATATGCTCAGGGTGGTTCTTGATGTCGTTGCGATAAGGTTTTGCTGACTCAAGTGTTGGAGCAGATGCAGATATATGATTAGTTTTGTTCGAAATAGAACCTCATTGCGTAATGTCAGTATGATAGATTTTCATAAAACGGTTTAAAGAGGTTGCAATTGTAACAGTCGTTGTTTATGGTCAACCGTTGGATCCAAAACCATCAATTCATAAAAATATGTTTTAATCTATTCTAGATATATATTTACGTGTTAATTTGAATCATTCATATTTTTGTTTTTCATAGACACGAACGTTGTACGAAGATAGAAATACGGTACTGTAATTTCTTTCATATTTAACTTATGCTAGTGCCAAATAGACGTAGACAATGTTTGATTAATTGCTTTCCTGAACCTTAATTTCCAGAATTGTGTGAAAATTTGCTGGTGCAAATGTTGTCTTTTTGAGTCTGAGGCTACTTATTTATAATCCTTCCATCCCACTAGGTTAACACATATCAAGACAAACTTCAGTTTGTGTGCCTATATTATGATCAAGTCTTATGCCTGTTAAGTACTACGATGGTGTGAAAATGCCTAGTAAGCGCCCTTATAACACAAACTTATTTCGTAACTCCTCTATGTGATCTAATCATATCCCTGGTAGAAATAAGAAGTCATCAAATAGAGATACAAGATACACAATTTGCTTTTCGCATACTAAGTTCAGTAATTTTCACTTATACTTCTAAATACTCCGTACCAAGCCATTTCATGACATGTAACAAATAAGATAAGGTTCGTTTTTTGTGATGGAATTTCGAAGCATCTTGCTAGCTAGTATGACCTGCCAACGATTGGAGCATTGACACGTAAAAACCCTAAAGCCACTGATTTCACGCCATCATAATTTTCAATACTCTGGACTTATGAAAACCACAAATAATTGTCAAAAGTATTAAATGCCGAAGCCCTTACCCACCAATAATGCCCAAAAATAACTGTTTCCGTAGAAAAAATATTGCATACCAACAAACCCTTAGGGTTCTTGACCTTCTGGCCATTAGTAAATTCTGCACATGCAAACAGGGAAAATAGGACTCGGAAACAAGATGTAGGCAGTTTTGTTGCTTCTTTATGCCTTCGGAAGATGTCGATTTCATAATCTCATGATAAACTTAATAATTTATTACTGAGTCAATTTTTCCTGACAGATCATAAAAAACTGATCATAGTATATGCTAGACATTTGGGAGGCACTACTATTTGTCATAAAGGGTTTGAATCCATATGTGTATTTTCTCTCTCTAGACTACTACGGTCATCCCACCGACCAACAACTTTCTGGCAAAGGTAGCTAGAGAGGGAAAAAGGAGCTAGCTACAGATCATCATCATCTATCATCATCTCAAAGAAGAGGAAGCAAAGGAAAGCAAAAACAATACTAAACCAATACTCCCATATTCAAAAAGGCAAGTGAAGTAGTAGTTCAGAATATGCAAATTCTATATATAGCATCAAGCTCGTGCTAAATCTAGCACCTCATCAGAAATATTAAAATCCGGTGATTTGATTCGTGATTAAAAAAGAAGGAGCAATATTTTTTCTTTTTATTTATAATATGGGGAGAGGGAGGGTGGAGCTGAAGAAGATAGAGAACAAGATAAACAGGCAAGTCACGTTTGCGAAGAGAAGAAATGGGTTGCTGAAGAAGGCGTACGAGTTGTCCGTGCTGTGTGATGCCGAGGTTGCTCTTATTATCTTCTGGAATCGAGGAAAGCTCTATGAGTTCTGCAGCAGCTCTTGGTAATCAAAAGATATCATCATTTTTTCTTCGTGTTTCTTCTTCTTCTTCTTCTTTTTTTTTTTTAGTTTATTTTTTTGCTTGCTTTCGATCTTTGCAGATCAGTGTTTGTTGTTGGGTGTCTTGATTTTTCTTTGGGAGTTTTGGGGTTTTTGATTTTGATGTGTGGGTGCGACTCAGCGATCTGTGGTTCTTGGAGAAGTTGGAGTTCTTGTTTCAATCTGTATTGGTGTATGTATGTGTTTTTTTATTTAGGGTTCTTGAGTTTGATGTTTTGAAGGGTCAGACTAGAATTAATTTCATCTGAAAATGGAAGAGAGTGTGGCCTGTGCCATATATATGAAACGGGTTTGATTTGATTTTTCTGGTTATTTCCCATACGTTTTGATTAATTTTTTAAGTATTGATTTGATATTTTTGAAAATAATAATAATAATACAAGTATTTATGATTTCTGTTGCGATCTTGTTCTTGCTAATGCAAAAACTGGTCAGTCTTATAAGCGAACTGATTCGAGCTTGCTTGGATAGTTGGATCCATTGAGACCGGATAAGCGCTTTGCTCTGACAGGCCTTGCACCTTTACTACCGTGGATCATCCTGTTTCTCCAAATTTGTTGTTTCCTTGGCTTTTAAATTTTATCTTATTTTAAATCTTTCTTATCAGTTCGTTTTAATCGAACTCGGAAGGAGTCTAAGCCCCACGCTTGTTTTTCCATCCATTGCATTCGAATTCGGAACCTGCTTAATTAAGGGGAAACTCAACCCAACTAACAAGTGTCGGTGGTTCTTGAATGCTCCCACCGTCCCATAAAAATTGACACAAATATATATTTTGTATTATTTTATATGTATGAATATAAGTCTGATTTTCATATCAAATCACGTTTGATCGTCCCGCAATATGTATTAGATTGAAATACATAACTTATATAACCACAGATGTTTCACGATAAATCTATAAAAAACTACGTTTGATCGGGGTTACACGCGTATCAAATTTTACATCTACACGCATGTAAATTCAAAGTGTTTCATCTTTTCCGAGATGGAGGGAATATATACTTATAAAACACTACGTTTAATCGTCGTTATATACGTGCTAAACTTTGCATCGATATACGTGTAAATTCAAAGTGTTTCACTCTTTCCGGGATAGATAAGTATATTCAATGGCATAGTATGTCTTTGCCTCTTTGGAGACTATTGTATTGCCATACTTTGCATAGATATGATGTTCGTATCAAATTAAGTTCACATGCAGGCTCATGTATAATCCGTACACTCTTTTTTGCCCTTTGATCACTGATATTTGCACAGTAATTAGCTACATTTACAGGTCTGATCAAACCCCTGATTGGTCTGAATTCTTTTCCTCAGAAGTTAATGTCCACAACATACGTACTTGCAATTAGAAAAGATTTTGTAGCACATTTAAATGCATCTGAACACACGCCTGAACTAGCCAGCTTTTTTAATTGTATGTGTCGCAAGCAATAGATTTTTTACTACTGTATCAGTTTAATCGGTATGTACAAAGTGTCATAATATTGTGATCACTCTAGCGCAAGAGTGACAGACACTGGATTTTGTTGCTCGGTTTTGATCGATAGTACCATCGACCGTTATCATTTGGGAATATGCAAAAAGATTTATTAGGCAAGTGACACCAACAAAACTAATGAACCGAAAGTGATGTTTGTACCGGCATAAATCGTGCGTGCATTTCCAGCATGCAGAAAACACTCGAGAGGTATCAAAGATGCAGTTATGCCGCGATAGAATCAAGCCAACCTGCGACAGAGAACGAGGTAAATCCCTCCCCTTGGTTTTGTCTATTGGAAATCAAAAAAATTATCAAAAACAACAAGTTTAGATTCTTAAAGAAGTTAAAATGATGTGTTTTACTTTGTTTTACATCTTGTACATGTAGCAGTTAAGCTACCAAGAGTATCTCAGATTGAAGGCAAAAGTTGATGGTTTGCAAAGAACACAAAGGTACCAATTACCAGCTACTTTATCAAAATGATTTATTTTTTTTCCATTTATGTGTAATCTTAACGCATAGTAGCAGCATGGATCCTAACAAGATAAATTTCTTTTCCCAGAAATCTGTTAGGAGATGATTTGGAAGAGTTGGGAACAAAGGAGCTTGAGCAGCTAGAGCATCAACTTGACAAAACCTTGAGACATTTGAGATCTACCAAGGTAACTGACAAATGCATGTCTTTTGAATACTAGTATTTGGGATTTGAGCCATAGAGCAAACTCGTTTCTCGAATCGAGGATAACAGGGTTTGAACTTGTTTCGACATTGTCGAATGGGCTTAACCACTTTGGCTTCGTTCGCCCTATTGCAGACGCAGCATATGCTTGATGAACTAGCGGCACTTCAACGTAAGGTAACGATTTCAAACAGACTACTGAGCTTGTAATATGCTAAGTTATGCCCCTGCTACGAAGGGCCAATGCTGAGCGTGTGCAACCTTTTTAAGATTCGTCGTGTTTAATATGGGCTTCTGTTGCAGGAAGAAATGCTACTCGAATCCAACTCAACTCTGAGGAAAAAGGTAACTGGCACTGTTCTTCTTCTAGCTTGTCAGTTCATTTAACAATGAGCCAGATGAGCCTGTTGATCTGTTCTCATTTTTGTATCCAGTCTAGGTTACATATCACTTCCTTGCTTCATTAAACCTAACAACGACCATCCTCATTACCTTTCGAAGTATATATGTATCTTGGTTCATCGTAATGCTTCGCTTGAAGCATTGACACATAGAGGACACTTGCAGTCGATTAAACATACGAATCTTATAAAATGTTTTTGAGACTTATGATTTCACCTAATTAAACAGCTTCTGCAATGGCTAGCTTGCCATATTCTGAATACCTTGAGCTCAACTTTTGCAGTTGGAAGCGAGCACCACGCTCTACAAACTAGAAAAGGAGGCTGGTCGACAGAACCCGAGTCAGCATGCTCGTGAACCAACCCATCATCACGACGGCTTCTTCGAGCAGTTGCAAGGCAACAATAGTGCAGTAGCACGAAAAATATGGTAGCAAAAGGTTAAATTACACATTAATATGTTTTCTGACACTAAACTGAAGGTGGTATTTTCTATTGCAGGACGCTTGCTCCAGCAGAAGCTGAGAAGATTAAACGAGGAAAAGCGATTCAGGATGTGAATAGGTTTGGAGCTGGTCCGATTGGATAGATGCTTGGATGAGAAAAATAATATGATCCCTGCCTCTCTTCCCGCAATCCTCTTATCATGTAGTTTCAGTGAAGAGCTTGGGATACGTCCTTTACAAAAGGCAACTACCTAATAAGTAGACCTGAGTTTTCGACGACAGTCAAGTTGGTGTGACCACCAGCTATCTTTTGAAGATCTTTCCACATCTAATTTGCAACCAATTAAGGGGTATAATGACGAGAATATGTCGTCTTATGATATACCCTTGGCCAAAATTTGTAATAAGTTTCAAACATATACTCCGTGTTGTGCACCGAAGTTGAAACGACGTAACATAGATAAACAATCCAACATATCTGTAATTCATATGTATCTGATAGCATTTCTTATTCACTAACGTCAATCAAAGTTTAGGTTGATCTTCAAGCATATCTATATATATATATATATATCATGTGTTTTTCCTTGCTTTGGAAGGTGAGGTTGAGATCGAAGCACATTTAACACGAGGTTTATTAACTTAAATTTGAGCAAGCAAAGTGTGGGACAAGAATCTAAACCAGGTATAGCAGTAGCTGTCTATATTTGTGATCCACCTTATCTGATAAGACTATAATGTGATTAGTATGCAACTTCTGTCGCTCGTCTTTTGTCCGTTGCCCGTTGCGATGCATCAACTTAGGATAGTTGATGCTTTTGGAATCGACTGAATATTAGTTCTTGGCAGGAACCAAGACTTATTTTGTAGCAATCAAGGATTAAAAACAACGCATATAACAACTAAACTTTATGCAAAAGCTTAGTGAACATTATTGCAAGGGAGAGATTATAGTTTCTAAGAAAGGAAAGTCGATCATTTATGATGCTTTTCTTTATACCTACATGATGTGCACTTGATGCTCTAGCTAATAGTGACTGGTTGGACGAAAATCTGCCTTTATTGTTACGTAATTACCAAAGCTATGACCTCAAGTATACATTGTATGGATCTCGAATATGAAACCTCGCTATGGCTTAGTCGCTTTTGAACTTCATAATAAGAACCGCATGCATCTTAACCTAAATCGCTACGATTCGTTTATGAAACTCGACATAATATATTTTGGTACTACTCTATGCTATTGACCTTAAATACTCCTTCGTCCCATATTATAAATTACATTTTTCTATTCGGATCGTCCCAAAATATAACCAACATATCATATTTAGTAACATTTTCACATAAAAAATAGCAACCAACAATCACAAACAGTGCAATGCCTGTTACAGTACACCCAACACCTCCTCTCTCATTCTCTTTCCTAAACCCCACTTACACCCCATAATCACTAAAAAAAATACTTTTTTTTCCATCAAATCTCACAAAAATTCAACACACATAAATTCGCGTGTCGGGTCAAATTGTTCGGAATATTTTGGGACGGAGGTAGTAATTGAAAACATCACAAACAGTGCAATGCCTGCATTGTTGCTCAAATGAAAAACCCTAGAAAATTATCAACCTTACACAAGCTTGAACAGTTCTTCCTTGTACTGAGAAACTATGCACGTTTTCACCTTTCGACTTCTTTTTTCCTTGTTAGAAAATGAGAATTCCATAATAGTAAACCCTAATTCCTCTTAACTTGACCATCTGCTAAACCCTTTCCTCCTCCCCCGTCATCACCGCCATTGCCACAATCACCGCAACAACCACAAGCATTGCCATCAACGGCCAGCACCTCAACCACAATATTACCAGCTAGAAACGTTGTTTTATCATACAATAACCTATCCATTATTCGACTGATTGTAAGCCTTCCGGCAGCATCCGACTTAGTTTATACTAATCCATAAGGCATACATAGAAATATATACTTAGTCTGGATGACGTAGGAAGTAGAGTTACACACTTGTATCGGCGGTAAACACGATTATGTGCATATATGACACGAGTAAGAAAAAGGTGAGGGCGGCTTGAACCCGTTAGCTAAAATACTCAAGAGACGACGGACAACCAGTGAACCAACTACTCCCTTGCAGGTTCCGTACATACAATTGCTTGTATGGTCACCTCTCACGTACGATTTCATCTCCACTTTTGTGTACTAATAATAATATAAACACCAATATCTATAATAACGGATGATAATATGGAAACGGTTATAACTTTATATAAATCCAGAAATGTGGATAAATTAATTTACCGGCGAACAATAGAAATGGAGTACTATCTTATCGCTTGCCCTTTTTTAAAAGAAAAGCTATAGCAATATAAATATTGGTATCCAATGGAAGATTGACAACACAGAGCCCGGAAACCACACATTTCATATTCTCCCAATCTCCGACACGCACGCACCAACAAACGCACTTCCTTCAATTTTGCAAAACTTTTCATAGTACTACTTGATTTATTCCTAGATATTTTTTTTTTCATTATTTTCTTTAGGGGAAGGAGGTAGTTTGATTTCCATCATGAGATGGCCAACAGGTAAATTTATGATATAATGTAACACAAATCATAATATGAGTTATGTAATTATGATAATCTCATTTTGTATAAAGAATGTTGTAGACTCTTTCACAGAACATCCAATCCCTCATCATAAGATTAAAGCGAAGATCGTTTATCACTAAATTAATTCTTCTCGACACAATTTTAAAAAGAAATGAAACCATATCCTTAATAAACTCAGTGATCGGATGAATGACTAGGTGAAGGTTACCCTAGGGAAAAAAATTCATAATGAATACAACTATAGAAACAGTGAGGAGAGTACTAAAAGGCGCAGATGCCCTTCTATTGACAACAACAGCTACCTACATCAACAAAAACAAATCCATTATTGCTTTCTATACAGTAACCTTCACCCTAAATTTTCCTCCACTGCCCTCTCTTCTTCCTCTTTCAATCTCATAACCTAAAAGGGATCCAATTTTCCAACAGTACCCATAAAAACTTAAATATAGACCCATTTATCATACATATTTTTCATCATTTTGAACCTCAAACACAAGAGCTTGAAGAGTTTGATAGAGGAAAGGAGAAAGAAAGGAGATGGGGAGAGGAAGGGTGCAGCTGAAGAGGATCGAGAACAAGATCAACAGGCAGGTTACGTTCTCGAAGAGGCGAGCGGGGCTCGTCAAGAAAGCTCATGAGATCTCCGTGCTATGCGAGGCTGAAGTCGCCCTCATCGTCTTCTCCAATCGTGGAAAGCTCTTTGAGTATTCCACTGATTCTTGGTATGTGAATTAACTTTATATGTCTCCATGCTATGATCATGGAATTCCTTCACCTAGATATAGATTTTTTGAGAAGATAGTTTAATTAATTATTTTTTGGGGGGTGGATTTTGTGTGCTTTTCATGTGTTGGGTTTGATTAGGTTTTTGTTGTCTTGTTTGTTTTGGGTAATCTTTGTTCCTTTCCTTAATTTTCTACAGAGTATGCTGGTGTGTCCATGTCTTTACCCTTTCTGTTTCTTTCACAAAAGAAGAAATGCTAGAAATCTTGGACAGTCAGTATTTAATTTTCTCTTACTCTCAAAATAAATTAATTTGTAAATTCTGAGAAAAACTTGATCACTTTGAACTTAATCAACTCTTATACTCATCGAGGGTACTTTTGATTAAATTTAGAACATGACAATCCAACATCGTGGTTTTGCTCTTACTTTCGGTCCTTTCTTCATATAATTGAGATCTAGCAAATCCAAAAAGCTTGGTCTTGATTTCAATCTCTACTGCAGCTCTCAAAGATACACAGGCGATTGAGGTATTAATTTCTTTTATGGATTCTAGAACCACCCTAATACTTAATCAAGTAACTATACTGGTCTGAGTAATTATAATATTCACAGTAAAATTTGATCTTTGATTAAAATTAACTAGAGAAAAGACTCACAAGATAGCACGGTGAGCAAGAACAGAAGCAATATCTAGACATATATAGCTGAAAATAAATGTACAAACACAAGAAATAAGCTCACGATTGCATATGGCATCAAATCTCAGTCGTTGATCTTATAATCAACAAACCTACTAGGAAGTCAAAAGCAATACTGTAGTTGTTTATAACTTCAATATCAAAGATATCTAATATCACAGAATTAGACACCTGCCTGATTTCGTTGTACGTACACTGTATAAGTTAGTATGCTATCAAGAATCATAAATGAACAATCCAATCAAGTAAATCTCTAGATGATCTTTGCTCTCTAGATTACTAGCCAGCCTTATTGTGATCCAATGGACAATCTTGATACCTTGTTGGTTGTTGCTCAGGCGCACTTAATTGAACATGTACGTACGTTCATATGAGGGTGTATGTTTATACATACCGCTGAAGCATCATTTTTGCATTCAGTTCTATGTCACTTATTTTGTATTTTAAGCTTGGGAGCATGTTTATGTTTCATACTAATATTAATCTATGATTTAAGTTCTTTAAATTAAACCTGGTATGTTTGACAAGATATCAAATTTGGTGTCCATTATACACCTGAAAGCGGACGGCGGCTGACTGTGGAGAGGAGAGATAAAGCGGCCGGCGCTGAAGATCGAGAGTAGATATGGGAAAAAGAAGGTGACAGCTAGGGCGGAGATGGAGTAGGGAAGGCGGCTAACGGTGGGGGTCGAGGGTGGAGATGGGGAAGAAAATGGCTGGCAGTCGAGGGTGTTGGGTTTTGGCGACGAAAAATGAAAAGGGGAGAATAGATCTGAAACGTATAATTAAGTGTAGCGATCGAGATTTATTTCCCGTCGCTAATTAGTAACCAAAAATGATATTTTAGTCACTAATTAGCAACTAATAAATTTTCAGTCTCTAACTTTATTTTAGAGATTACTTTTCAGAAATTAGTTGCTAAATTTGCGACTCCAATATAAATTCGGTCACGAATCGACTGTTTTTTTAGTGATACTTGAAGCTTTTAAATACAAAGTATATATAATCTCTGGGCACTATTTATGATTTTTGCATAAGCACATTGCGCCGTGTTACGATCAGAGGCTTAAATGTTTGACGCCTTCTAACATGTTCTTATGTGTAAAACAACAGCATGGAGAAGATCCTGGAAAGGTACGAGAGGTACTCTTATGCTGAGAGGCAGCTCAACAATAATTCTAATGATGCTGAACAATCCCAGGTTGGTATCATTCCTCTCCTCAAACAGTATTACTAGTAACATTTATTATGATGATCGAGATAGATATATACTCCCTATTAGTTATCATGCACAAAACATGCAACCACTTAATTTTCCCAATACTTAGCTTTAATTTAAACTATGGCTCTCATTTTAATGGTTATCATGCAAAACCACTTAATTTTCTCATTTCTTTTCCCTATTAGTTGCTGCTCGAATTTTTCGAATATATTACTGTTGAAAATATTATTAATCCTTACTTTTCTAAGGTGCTGAGTATGCGTATGTTTTAGGAACATTGGACATTTGACTATGCAAAGCTCAAAGCCAAGATAGAACTGCTTCAGCGAAACCACAGGTAGTATTGAATTACTGCTGAGGTCTAGTAGTACATATCATTCTATTAATACCTCTGAACACTGCTAAAACATCATCATTTCATCATATATCCTGAACACCAGTACATTTTTAAACAGAAAAGTACGTGCTTGATCCAACGAACATGACTGATGACTCTAGTTGCATCTAGATTTGAGCATTCATAGATGCAAAATTGAGGCCATAATATTCTTGTTTCTTGTTAACACCTGGCATTAATAGTGTTTCTTGTTGTAATTACCATGTTGCATAAAGATTGTTTCTCGAACCGCGAGGATTGATTTTGTCATTTCAGTGACCTGGAATCTATGTTACTGAACTTAAGATTATCTTCAATGATAGCACAGGAGCGCTATCAGTTACTTATTCCAATCTGGAATCAGAACAGTTAAAAACTCGCAGTTAGAGTAAGCTATCTGTGAAGATTGTGAAGAAAGCACACCCTTGGAGTTTGTCATTAGTGTGTTTTTAAGTGTTCAATCATATTGTATACTGAAGTGCGCGCTCTTAACATGATCATAAAACCATTATTGCAGGCACTATTTGGGACAGGATTTGGAGTCACTTAGCATGAAAGAGCTCCAGAATCTGGAGCAGCAGCTTGACACTGCTCTCAAGCACATCCGCTCAAGAAAAGTATGCTCCCCAAAACAAACATATAGTGGTATAGATGATTTTAGTATTCGCTAAATTGGAGGCAAAAGGAATTGATTTTGGTGCTATTGGATTTCTTGCAGAATCAAATGATGCATGAGTCCATCTCCGAACTTCAGAAGAAGGTAACAGTAGGAAGTAGTCCAAGATAGTCAAAGAACTCTAAGGCATGTGAGTGTCCATCAAGTTGACAATGATGGATAAATTTGCATGAGTTCATGCAAATGTTTTGTTGAGAACGTCTTGTTGGTTTCCTATTTTGACGGTGAAAGCAAAAGTAAGAGAAAGAGATATAGATTTGTCTGAACAGAATTGATAACCCATCAACTTAGATTTTTGGGTTGAGATATGAATTTCATACACGAATCATAAATTTTCCGTATAATGAATTGGAATGTTGCAAATAAGGCATTTTAATGCCCATAGAGTAATTCCCCATCAAGGTTCTACAAGGACCCTTGGTATCAGAGCGCACGATTCGGTTGAGCGTCTGATCAGAACCAGCGTTGTGGAGTATCCTAACAATGGCTTTGTGTTGTCACAGGAGAAAGCAATGCAGGAGCAGAACAACTTGCTAGCTAAGAGGGTAATAAATCGTCACTTACACTTTTTTTAAATAGGCTAAGTTTTCAACGTAAGCTTAAACGTTGAGTCATATGCATTGTGAGAGTTTCAGATAAAGGAGGAGAAGACGATTGCACAGGAAGTGCAGTGGCAGCAGCAAAGTAATCAGCACGTTCAAGCTGATCCTGCAAATTTCCTTCTCTCCCCTCCAATCCCCCCTATGAACATCGGGTATGCCCTCGAATCCCTCCTCTCAGGCTCACCCTCGAATCCCTCCTCTCAGGCTCTCCTATACACGAGTACTCAAGGATTTGATAATAAGAAACATCTGATCGAAGTCAAGGATAAGAGCAATTTGGGGTTGGTTGAACAATTTTTACATTGTGCAGAAAGAGTGCCTAACCCATTCTCCTGGGACAGTAAGCCTATGTTTAATTTTATGAACTGTAGATGCTGAACGGACCTACTCCCGTACGGGCCAGACCACCACCATTCTTATTACGCGGATTGCTAACTTAATATACGAGTACTTTTCTTTTAAATGAGGATAGGATCTCATTGTACCTTTCTTCTAACATGTGGTGATAAGAGTTTATCTAGTCATGAAAAGATATAACACAAGATAAATCATAGCGATGAGATGTCTACCTAACAATCCATCCACCTCATTTATTCCCAAAAAGGAGGTGGGTGGGGCTCTATAACAGAACAATAATTGATTACTGTGAGCATAGTGAATTTTGTGTCAAAACCCCTTTTAGTTTGCATTGACAAGTGAAAACAGAGGCATACTATTGAGATATCTAGAGACAGGATGAATAAAAGAACATTCAGGTTGACGAACATCTATGAATACTTGTAAATTTTCCCTAGTTAGCATGCTTTGATTTCCTAAAAAATGTATAAAAGTAATGCCAAGTTGTAAGGTGAGTGAAACTGACCTGTTTTGCGTATCTGCAACAGGGGAACATACCAGGGAGAGATAGCACCAACTGAAGCGAGGAGGAATGATCTCAATCTGACACTCGAGCCAATCTACTCCTACATGCCACCACGGATGCTTCCGAACATGAGCTGAAGGACAGATAAGGGCTCTTGTTAGCTAAAAACTCTGGGCTCATATCTCTATTTAATTGCTAGATTGTATGAAATTTTCTCGCAATTATCACGGCAACAAACAATGGTTCAGCACCAAGTTGCCGCATGGTTTTAGAAATTAAGGACATCAATATGATGTAGAACTTCCAATTTTACCATAAATAAGCAGGGAAGCTGCGTGTGTGCAACCAGTGCTTCGCCTTCAAAAGGACCATGACTATACATTGAGAGCTTCCCTGTTGCTTCCTCGAATCGAAGCACATAGTTTGTCTAGCATTGTCAAAGCTCGCTACTACTCTTTGGTCTCTATACATTATGGCATCAGTTATCATGATAATGATAATGATAACTTCAAATTAGATATCGACATAACCAACGCGAAGATTCATTGTGGAATCTATTATTCCATACGTCGATTCGAACAATCAATTTTTTATCATCTCGGTTGATGTTAATGTCTAAAAACACCATATATTCATTCAATCGTCACTAGCACCATCATCACCATGATCACTACCATCATCATCATCCTCTATCAATGAAAATAACATCGAAAAATAAAACAGGACATGGAACACAAACGGAAACATCGTCGCTAAGAACCCTAACTCCACTTGCAGATGCGTCTCCACGGCAACAGCAGAGAAGGCGGTCACCCGAAATCGGATCCGTTGACAGATGCGAATAGCTGATTGTTCGAAATCGCGTCGATCGCCGCTCGTTCGATCGCGTGGATTCGATGTGCTAGGGTTTCGGATAATCGATTTTGACTCCTTTTTTCATTGGTTGTTCCGATTTTTGATTTCAAATGGCTCATGCGAGAGAGAGAGAGAGAGGAGATGAATGTGTTCGTGGTTTGAATGGAAAAATTTGGGGTTTTTTGGAGAATCGAAAATCCTGTGGTTTTTTGGAAGAATTTGTGTATGAATGTTATGTTGAGCGAAAATCCTGTGTTTGGAGAATCGACTATTGAATTTGTGGGGTTTTTTGAATTTCAAGCAACGCGCTCGGTTCATACAGACAAATGGTGAGGATCCCAGAGGGTTGTGTTAATCTGGAGAAGTTTCAACGATGTATGTGGAAATTTTTAACACATGATTCAATCATTATTCCATCTGTTTCAATATACATGTAATCATTTGACTTTTTTATATATTGATATAAATTTTGATTTTTTCGTGAGATGATGAAACATCATTTTTTTTATAATTCAATCATATACTAATGATGTAATTTTATCGTATCATTATGACGAAAAACTAAGGTCCTGAAGATATGGGTTGAATACTATTGAGAGTTAGGATGCTACATCTATATTGAAAAGGAGAGAGTTTTGCATACAATGATTTGGAGCATCCTATGATTCGAGTAATGATATATCCTTAAAAAATTGAGCACATTAATGTTGCTTATATTATTTTCTCAAAACAAAATTGTTACTATATTCGTTCAGAAGAATTATAATAGATTGACTTGACACGATAAATTATACGTGTGTTATTTTTGTTATAAAGATCATTTTATTCTTTGACTTGTGTGAGGGCCTTTTGTTATTTTTATAAGGAAAAAAATTATAATAATTTAGTTGAGACATCCCAATTTAATAAATGTTATAATTTCGTTGGGAGAGTGAGCCTATATACTATGCGATAGATAAAGTAAAAGAACATTATTACTAGTGTATTGGAGAAAATGACAAAAGCCAGAGGTCTTAAATTTACCCCATGGTGAAGTCAGTTTACATTAAGTTTATGAATCTGCAATGTGATTTTGCTAGGATAAGAAAGGACTTTTTTTACAAGGAATTTGATCATATGCTGATTATGATGCCCGTAGTTTAGACAGGATGCTCCCTCTGTAATCTTTATGGTTAGATTGTTTTTGGCGAACTTCCTCGAGTAAGCGTAATTACTTGTACCCTGAGAATTAACTTGTTAGCACCTGAGTCCGGAAACGAGAGTTAATGTTGATTGTTCCTATTTGGCATTCGCTTGCAATGTCCTATATCAAGGAGTGGTTTCACCTAAATGCTAGGTGTAACGAGTACCGCAAATAACCAGCATCGACGCCATAACACCAATGACAATCCATTCAAGCTCTCGGTACGTCTAAGAGCAATCTCATTTCACAAGAGTCCATCATTTAGTCCAGGAATCCACTATCGTGGCAGCAGCTGTAGTAGGAACCTGGAAGTCGATTTCCTCTTCTCAGCTAAGATACCGTGAGGCAGTGACTGCCAAGAAAGACCACGCAGCGGCCGCCGCAATTTCGCTTGGCACCAGGTGTCAACACCAGTACATTTAACATCTATATAACTATATAATGCTACAATCATTTTTATTTTATTTTTTATTTGATAAATTGGGTCTAATGGACTTTTAAGGTTATGAGTTTCTAATGATTAATTTGTGGGTTGGAGCTTTAATTACTATGAGTTTATGATCTTTTAATGGATAATGTGTGATTGAAATTCTAATGCTTAATGTGTGTTTAGAATAATCACATTTTTTTTCTTGATGAATTGGGATTAATTGGTTTATAATGGCTATCAAACTCTAAAGGATAATATATGGATTGGGGCTATAAAAACATTAAAACGAGATAATTATTTTAAAATACCCAATAAAATTCCATCTTACATATTAGTATCAAAAATAAAATAAAATATGATAATTTTAGGTACCCTAATAAAATTTTGTTTACAATTTGATACCCATTTCTATAAAATACCATTTTAACCTCATTTTAATTTAACCATACCATCCTAAACTAACCCAACCCACCCCCTAACCTAACCATTCCCAAGCCAAACCCTTACCATCATCGGATCATCTTCCTTCCCCACTTCATTCCCACCTCGAGCCACTCAATCGGTTTCAAATCGTTGCAATTCATCAATTAAACTTCCCAAAACTTTGTCAAACCGCTTCTTCATCAATTCCTTCAAAACCTGCGTCGAGAATGTCGAGAGCAAAACGACCTAACAGAACAATGCCCCCTCCCAAGCAAGCGGCCAAGCGGGGGAAGACGATGTTCGAACAACCCAAAGAGACGAAGACGACCAAAAATAAGACGACAAAGACAACATGCACGAAGATTGAAGGGAAGAAGATGACGAAGACGATGAAGAAGGCGAGGATGACTGAAGGGAAGAAGTCGATGAATCTGAGCTGCAAAATACCGAACAACCACCGTCGTATGATTAATGCGTTGACACTTGTTCATCGACTGCTCGTATACGTTTGCAAGTGTCATTGATGTGCGAATTCGCAAAGAGAAACATTTGCCTTCGAACATGCAAAACGCAACTAGTTCCACGTCGAGTGCTTCTGGCACGAGCTCATTTTCCATATCCATGGCTCTATTAAAAAAAAATATGGTCAAGTTCAATACATCACATTTATCGATTTTATTATAAAAAAAAACAAAAACCAAAACAAGCCATGAATATATGGACATCCAGCGAAGCTACAAAGTGAAATAAATTCATACTTCCCGTTTAAAATTGAAACTTCATACACTCACTCATGATAAATCCAACCATTTTAAACTGTTGAAGTCTTAAGTTATCTAAATTTCTCAACAATTAAAGCTTACCGAGCAAATGAACAAACTCGGACATAAATGGTGGGTTTGACAAATTTTGACTGAACGCAACGCAGAAATAGTGATGGTTGGACTTGAGAAAGGATTGCAGGAGCTCGGATAGTGGTGTTTTGTGTCCCGAAATGGTGTTTGTTTTGGTGATGGGGAGCTGAACTTTTGATGGTTGATTTGGAGAGCCGACAGGTCAACCATTGAGGAAGGGAGATGAATTTTGAGGTCATTTAGGTTGGTGGCATTTAAGATATTTACTCACTTTGAGTCACCAAAATGTAAATGAAACTTGTAATGGGTACCTAAATGTGCCATCAAATATTTTGGGTATCAAAGTGTGATTGAAACTTCTCTTTGCCATTTTATAATAATTATTCGTTAAAAAAACACAATATAACATCCATACGTAAAAGATCATCTCTAAAGTTTTAATACTATCTTTGTCTCAATTGCAGCGGTTTGAACCAGCATGAGGTTTTATGCGTGTGTTGAATTTTTATGGAATTCAGTGAAAAAATAATACTTCATCTGTCCGTAAATAATTGTAATAGTTTGACCGGAGGAGTTGTCAAGGCAAACTTTGACTTGCGTCGTAGGACGGTCAAACATCATTTTTTTCATAATTATCGTGTAACAGTAATAATAATTTAAGTTATGTACTTCAATCATGCGTCATTGACGTAATTTTCTTACGTCATTAAGATGAATAACGAAACTTCTAAAATTACGTATTGAATAGTGCCAAAAATAGTTTGTTGCATTTATTATGGGACGAAGGGAGTATTTTCTTAGAGGTAGTGGGGGGCAAGTGGGGTTTATGAAAAAGAATGAGAGACGAGGAGGAAGAAAATGGTGGGATAGTTTGATTATATTAAATATAAATTTATTATCAAATTAGGAAAGAATAAAAATATTATAATTATATTGAGACTAACAAAAAGTGTTGTAATTAAATTGGGATGAATGACCGAAAGGTCAAAGGGATCGAAGGTCTGCGGGTTAAGGCCCCGATCTCACTGAGCTCCGGACCTGGACTGAGCTCCCGGCCTGGATTAGGCTCCCGACCTAGACTCTTCAACTCGGGACCTGAGGGACAAGTATTGGTGCAAAATGACCATGATCCAATGGGTTAAAAGTCCAACAAAGGGCCCAATACCCTTTAGCCATGAGCCTAAGGGAAAAGACCAAGTGGCATCCTCTGGATGACCAAGTCCCATGCCCTCTAAGATGGTGACACGTGTTCTTCATGAAGTGGGTGAAAAGTGCCCTATAAATATCCCCATTTATTTACCCACAAATATAAGAAAAACTCTTCCTAGACCTCAACTTTATCATTTCAGTTATCTCCTAGTAGAGTTTGACTTAGGTATCGGAGTCGATTTTCGAGGATCTCATCTCGGACCCAACTGACCGAGCTTGTTATTTCTTCTCCGCGCAGGTTTTCGCGTCTGGACCAACCCTAAATCAACCGATCCAGTAGATCCCAGCCTGAGCCTCGGAAGCTCAGACCCGACCTCCGAACTCAGCACAACGAATCCCGACTTCGGCACAAACACTTTCCAAAAAGTATGTTTGGGAAGTTTTTTTATGAAAGGAATATGAGGTGTTTGAGTATAAAGTTTGTCAACTTTATTCTCTTCTTCTTAAATCTTCAAATTTTGAGAGGAAAATAAAGTAAAATAGGTCCAAAGACGATATTATCCTCATCCCCAAATTAACAAATTGTTCTATACCATAAAAATAAGGATACAAGGATAAATTTATCATATTATCTTCTTTTATTCTTAAACTCACAAACAAAATAAAATAAAGTATTTTAATTTTTTCCTTTAAACTCACAAACAAAATCAAAATAAAATTATATACTCTATTCTCGTTTAGCTCACCTTCCTTTTATTTCACTCTCGTTTAGCTCACCTTCCTTTCTATTAAAACTCACGAACAAAGTCTAAAGGATTCTTTGGAGCCCAAAGGCACGGAGCGAACTGAAAGCTGGAAACCCAGAACAGCTTGTAAACAATGCTCTCACCGTTCAGGCATATGTATAGTCACCTGTTGGTTTCCGGTCCTTTCGGTCTCTTGCAAGGTTGATCATCAATGTCATATGGTTACTTGGACAGTATACTACTAGTATTTTGTTTATGTTCGTACGCAACAAATAAACACTCATGTTCTCTTAGATCAACTCCGTAGTAAATACATCAAACCATCACCGAAATTGGCATTACAAGGAACAAACCTTAAACGAAATGCTATTCGAAAGCAGATGGTTAGTGATTGTTGAGTAGAATCAGAGATTGGTAAGGTAAGTCGTCGGTCACGGTTGAATCAGAAACATGGACCAAATTACACCACTCATCATTTTCCATCTTTTTCAAGAGAAAAAAAAAAATCAATTGGCAAACAAGAGGAAAAGGAGAATTCTTGAAACAAAATACTCCAAATAACTTTGTTAAAAAAAAAAAAAAAAAAAAAAAACCCTCCAAATAACATCACGGGAAAGCGTCCAACACGATGATGGCCCAAACTCATGCCAAAACCTTCAATAAAATCATAAACACATCAATAATCCGAACACAAACTTCATCAGCACCCCACCATCAAATCAACACAATCAAACACAAGAATCTCACCGTTTATACGCGACACAATCAAACACAAGAATGTCAACGTATACGTGTTGGTCACGCTGAATCAATCAACCAACAATACAATCAATCGACTGATAACAAATCAACCATCACAAACCCTATAACGCGTTCACTCAATCGATCGATCTGCGCCACTCGAATTTGATTCAACAACACAATCAATCGACTGACAACAAATCAACCATCACAAACCCTAACGCGATCACTCAATCGATCGATCTGCTTCGATTTGCGCCACTCGAATTGCTTCGATCGATATCGGAGAATCAGTTCTCTGTCTGCTGTTGTTGATTTCTTTTTTTGAGAAATTAATTAGTTTTTCAATTTCTTGTTGAATTAGAAAAGGACGGGTTACATATTTCCATATTAAACCAGTAACAAAAAGGGAAAAAAAGTACATATCCACTATGAGCAAAGTTGTCCACAATCCTAGAAGCTCGATGAGCGTGTGCATTTTCTCGCTATGATTCGCTTGCAGCAGCTCCCAAAAGCCTAGAAGGAGTTGCTACCAACATGATGGGAGTCTTCCTAAATGCAGTGCTGCCAGGAGATTCGGCCATGTCAATGTCATCCGTTTTCATCCCGTCTGGTAATTTCCAGTCGAAACGATACAAAAGATTAGCAAGTGCGAGCTCGATCCATGCCATAGCGAAGTTGAGACCGGGACAACCACGTCTACCTACACCAAACGGTATAAGCCCGAAGTCTTGTCTTTTGTAGTCATTCGAGCTATTCAGGAACCTCTCTGGTTTGAAACTATAAGGATCTTCCCAACATTCAGGATCCAGGCCTATCGCTTTTGCGTTGATGAAAACTTGTGTTTTAGCCGGGATATCGAATCCCATCACTACGCAATCTTCTGTGGTTATCCTTGGAACTAACAGGGGAGCGGGAGGATGGAGCCTAAATGATTCTTTTATCACCATTTGAAGGTAATGAAGCTTTGGAAGATCACTCTCTTCGACATACTGCTTGCCTTTGGCTATGTTACGGACTTCCTCTTGAGCTCTTTTCATGATCTCTGGATTCCTGATGATTTCGGCCATCGTCCACTCCAAAGTCGCCGCGGAGCCAACACTTCCTCCTATGAATATATCCTGTCCCAAAATATATGAACAAATAAGCAAGCATTCTATATGTATGTTCACACATCAGTTAATTGTAGAATCCAAATCACGTACATACCGCGCACAATCCCTTGATTTGATCATCACTGAGTCTGATCGTTTGATTTGGGTCCTTTTGCACCTCGAGGAGGACCCCAACAAAATCTTTACTACCATCCTCATCAGGTCTAACTGTCGAGCTGGGATGACGATGTTCCTTAATAACCTTATCATATAACTTGTCCAACCCAGTAAAGGTCTTCTCTATTCTTTCATCCACCCCATTGAGCTTATTTATCCAACTTAGCCATGGAAAGTAATCAGCGATGTTCACCTCTCCTACTAAGCTTTGTACTTCATGTAAAAGGCCGTTATATTTAGTGTTCTCCTCGCCTTGCGTCCCAAAGGCAGAACGACAAACCACGTTATTTGACAATGAAAGTGTCAAGTCACTAAGATTAATCGGTCCGCTATCACAAGTTTCAGCTATATATTTAAGCATACTAATTACCTCCTCGTCCCTCACGAACCGAAAAGATTTCACCCTTTTCATGCTAAATAACTCTAAGCTCGCGATCTTACGTACTTCACTCCAATACTCACCATAGGGAGCAAAGCCCATATCCAAGTGGTTATAGGAAATTGTCTTCGCCGCGTAGGGATGAGGACGACCGGAGAAATTAACATCATGAACCTTGACTATAGTCCGAGCCACCTTAGCCGATGAGACCACTAGACTTGGTACAGAGCCGAGTTTGAGTAGCATGATCGGACCGTGCACATCCGCAAGGTTCTTGAGCGAGACATGAGGCAGTTCCCCGATTTGGTGAAGGTTGCCAATTATAGGGAGCCTCTTTGGACTAGGAGGAAGGTTTCTTGGCTTTTCCGATTTCTTGAGCAACAATAACATTAGTGGAAATGCAAATACGAACATGAGCAACAAAGATCTCCAAAAATCCATTTTGTGATTTTTTGGATGTAGTATCATCTATGTATGAAACATCTGATTATATACCCCTTGAATTCCCTAAAAATAAAATAAGATTAGTGAAAAATTATCAAGATAAAAGAGATTTAACATCTTAAAAGTGTAGTTAAACGAGCTGCACGTTTTGTCACTTCCTTCACATAGAGTGTCCACCATGATAAGGATATGCTTGATTTGACCAAACCTGGGTGAAAAATACATATTTTTAAAATGAGTTCATCTTATTTACGTATTAAACATGAATATTTTATTAAAATTAATTATATATTTCGTATAATTCAATTAGTCCACGATGTTTTTGTCCTTTCCCCCCTCTTTTTATTAACTATGCCTGAGAGCACTGCCAGAAGGCTTAAATTTACTCCATGGTGAAGTCAGTCAAAATTAAATTTATGCATCTGAAATTTGATTTTGCTGGGAATTTTGTCAGGATTTTATTGGAATTCCAAACATTGATGATATGGTGGTGATGATGATGCCGGTAGTTTACACAGGAAGCTCTCTTTATCAGTATTTATGGCTTAATCGTTTGCTGAGAACAACAAACTTCCTCTTGCAAGACGAGTAAGCTTGCTTCGTCTCTTGAATCATTAGCTCGTGATTTAGAAAAAAGAGGGGGATAGAAGTGATAAAACGTATGACAAATACTTTTCTTTTAAGATATGAAAGGTATGACGATTATATTTCTTTTGAGGTCAAATTTAACCGTCTTAGTCCGTTACATAGTGTACAATTGACAGTTTTATTAGGTTGCGGATATTGCCCAGGAATAATTTTTACTGTACGTAACTTTTTTATCTTTTCTTCTCTTCTCCTTTCTTTTTTAAGAATTGCCTTCACAAATAGATAGAAAACTGCCGTTCCCTGGTGTGTAATTCGGTGTTCTTTTTGCATGTAACTCAGTGTCGATAAGAAGAAAGGATTGTAAGAAGAAAGGATTGTTAGTGTAAAGTGATCCCTCAGGTGGGACTCACGACAAATAAATAATAAACAAAAAAATATAAAAAAGTTCCACTTGGCCGCAAGAGAACATTAGAACAGTCTCTTTGGCTAAATCAAGAGCAAACCACAACATTTGAGCAAGGTTAAATGTGTGGAACACAATTAAAATTGTTTTGCAGGCTTTGCACACGGACTGTGACATCGCCCAGCGTGTGATTTGAGCAATGTTAAATGTGTGGAACACAATTAAAATTGTTTTGCAGGCTTTGCACACGGACTGTGACATTGCCCAGCGTGTGATTTGAGCAATGTTAAATGTGTGGAACACAATTAAAATTGTTTTGCAGGCTTTGCACACGGACTGTGACATTGCCCAGCGTGTGATTTGAGCAATGTTAAATGTGTGGAACACAATTAAAATTGTTTTGCAGGCTTTGCACATGGACTGTGACATTGCCCAGCAACACGCTGGGCTCAACCAATAAGTAGGCGGCTTTGGAGAAGCTTCAAATGCATCACAAAATCACAAAGTGAGTGAAATACTCAAATCAGAGTATTGAGTGGTATCGGTATAAACCCAATCAACCATTCATACACTCATAACATTTGAATCCCATCCGGACTCTCAGTGTTCGGATTCCCTTCTTGTTTTCGTCAATCTCTTAATCAATACGACGTTGAAAATGAATGTTCAAGTCGTTTCTCGACCTGTGGCGCATTTTCCAGCTGATGTATGGGCTGATCGATTCCTCTTATTGAACCAACAAGACATCTCTGACGTTGTATAACATTGAATGAATCAACTATTTTATATATTATTACGTGCGACAAGAGAGATTTTGTTTTAAACTTGAGTTCATGTTCTATTGTAGGAGGAGCGAGTCGAGACATATGCCAAGGAAATCAAGCCATTGCAGGAGGAAGTGAGAACAAAGTTGGTTATGGATGATAATAAAGATACCGTGATTATTCGTGAGGAAAAAATGAGGTTGATTGATGCAGTTGAACGCCTCGGCATCTCATATCACTATGAGGAAGAGATCGAAGAGCTTATTCAGAAGATATTTAAGGCTTATGCACAGGATGGCTTCAATGATCTTGAAGATAGTGATCATGCCGATTTATACACTACTGCTCTTGTGTTTCGTGTTTTTCGGCAACATGGATACAAGATTTCATGTGGTAAGCAAGGAATTCACTTATGTATTTCAGTATGTGTTGCAATGTTGTCATTAGTTAGATTGAAGTCAATAGCTAGTGCCGACTTTTATCAAATTCAATGTGCAGTTGACCATCAAACCGGTTGATTTCGAGTATGTTTCACTCTGATTATTTTCATGATTATGCACAGATGTGTTCAACAAGTTCAGGGACAGCAATGGCAAGTTCAAGGAATCTCTAGGCGATGACGTCAAGGGTATAATCGGCCTGTATGAGGCTGCCCATTTAGCGATACATAGAGAAGACGTTCTCGATGAAGCAAGGATCTTCACCACGCGTCATCTCAAGTGTTTGGCCTCGGCTACAGGTACTGATGAATATCATGAACCTCGGCTGATGAAACAAGTGGCACACGCTCTAAAGCAGCCTCTGCACTATGGAATCCCGAGAGTTGAGAGCAGGCATTTCATCTCTTTCTATGAAGAGGACGAGACGAGGGATGAAACTGTACTACGGTTCGCTAAGATGGACTATAACATGCTCCAGCTGCTGCATCAACAGGAGCTGAGCCATGTTTGCAAGTGAGTCCAATTAATTAACATGCTTAGTCTACATATAATGGATAGCTAGAAGTTATGTTATTCGAGGAAGCCACAGAAGATGATACAAATACGATGAATATGATTACTGTATGTGCACATGAAATTTTGCGATTGGCAGATGGTGGAAGGACTTTGATTTCATAAACAAGCTCCCATATGCACGAAATAGAAGTGTTGAATGCTACTTTTGGACCATGGCCATGTTCTTCGAGCCAAGATACTCTCGTGCTCGAATTTTGCTTGCCAAGGTTTTGCTTGTGATCTCGATATTGGATGACACTTATGATGCATATTCCACGTTTGAAGAAGCTCAGCTCCTGACCAATGCCTTTGAAAGGTGCGAAATGTCTTATTTCGGTTAACATCATGCTAGGGCAAGAAGATAGTGATCCAGTTTTTATTGCCTACAATGGATAAAAATTCGCCTTGAATGATGTTGCGCTTATAAACATTGAGAGCCATAAAAGCACAGGAATCTCCTGATGTAGAACATAATGGATTGTGCAGGATGCAGGGTATACGTATCTTAATGTTGTCCTGTTTTGCTTCATTAGCAATAGGAGGTGTACTGTTGATGTGAACAAGTTGGTTTTCAGGTGGGAAATTAGTGCTATGGATGAATTGCCGGATTATCTGAAAATAGTATTCAAGTTT
This sequence comes from Drosera spatulata, assembly GCA_035668315.1. NCBI lineage: Eukaryota > Viridiplantae > Streptophyta > Magnoliopsida > Caryophyllales > Droseraceae > Drosera > Drosera spatulata. Next base: position 35,963 of record JAOVYX010005488.1, read on the forward strand.
GTACTAGACATCTATGACGAATTCGATCAGGAAATGGCCCAAGACGGAAGGCCATATGCTGCCTACTATGCGAAAGAAAGGGTAAGTAGCCTCGACGAATTCCTGACCAAAATTATAAAGATCATTGTCACCAAATTAGCCAATTATCATGTAGGTGAAGGATTTGATTAGAAGCTACTATCTGGAAGCGAAGTGGCTAAATGCAGGACATGTGCCAACATTCAAGGAGTACATGCGCAATGCACGGATCACTAGTACAGCGCAGATAACCATCACATCTGCGTTACTGGGAATGAAAGGCATAGCTGACGAGGAAGCGTTTCAGTGGCTGAATAGTTATCCCAAGATTATCAGCGGGACAGAAGTCATCGGCCGCCTCATGGATGACATAGTAACTCATGAGGTAATCTTAACTCAATGTAGCAATATTCACTTGAATAGTGCTATCCCTTATGATGATCATGTCGATGACTATCTTGTGTCCTCGACTTATTTCTCTAATTTTATGTGACCTCGAAGGAGGAACAAGCTCGAGGACATGTCGCTTCAGGGGTCGAATGCTACATGAAGGAGTTCGGGATGAGCAGAGGAGAAGTTGTTGAAATATTCGAAAGAATGATATCAGATGCATGGAAGGATGTGAATGAAGAGTTCCTGCGCCCAACACCAGTATTGGGACATCTTCTAACACGGACGTTAAACCTAGGACGGGTGGTGGACGCCCTCTACAAGCACCTTGACGGCTATACTTACTCTGCCCAGGTCATCAAAGACGATATCATCGCTGCTTATGCTAATCCTCTTGTCATTTGATTTTATTTTGCAGTTTCAGAATCTCTTTTGCGTCTGTTAAATGATTTGTGAGCACTGTCTAAGTGCTTCTGTTTGAATAAGTTTGTCTGTTCGCTATCCTTGTCACAATATTACCGACAACAACAACTGCAGTTGCATATAGCTATTGTCGCCCGATCATGGTACTAATGTTCTGAAAGCGAGTGTATGCCATCTATGTGTGACAGATACGACAACGATATCAGAAGAACAAACAATAAGATACAAACACATTAACTTGATAAACATACGCAATTATCATCACAAACACAGTCATCATCACAAAGGGGAAACTAGTAGTGTACATGATCATCTCTGCACAAACTAACGGCGACAAAAGCAATATGGCATGCTTTCGAAGATATAAGAGAACTTATCATACAGCCATGTTTTTGTGATGAACATAATCATCAGAAGATACCAACTTCATTGCATTTCCTCTGCACAGCCGTACAATTATATAGCCGCTGAACATCGTTTAATCTTAGCTAGTCATAAAATATTCCTGAATTGTAGCCTTTCTTTATGGTGTAGATGCAGATATTTTCCTGCCAGATTTGTCGTCCTTGCTATTTCTGGCGTCGTCATAGATAGAAGGTGATGATTGCTTCCTTTGGTCT
>JAOVYX010005499.1:0-37410 GCA_035668315.1 Drosera spatulata
CCTTCTCTCTCTCTCCGAAATCGCTCTCATCATCATCGAATCCAAACTCTCCGATCCCAAATCCCCAAAACCCTAGAAGAATCCGACCTCGTATCCCCAAAATTCTCAGGTACTCGATTCCTTAAACTGTATCTCTTGTCTTGTGAGTCGAAATCGACCCGATTCTGTTCGTGTTTGAGTTGGGATTTTGGGTTGGTTTCTAGGGTTATGATTATTGATTCTTATTGTGATTTTATTGTTTTTGTTTCGATTAGAGTGATGGATAGTGTTGGAATCGGAGATGATTGTGGGTTTGGTGTGGAATGAGCGAGTAGTTTTGAGGAGATGTTGTGATGAAAAAGATATGTAATCAAAACCCTAATTGGGATTTTTTGGACTGTTGAATCTTTTGGTGCGGTTTTGATGTCGGGGGTTTGATTCGAGGTTTGAATGGTTACTGTTCTTTGAAAGTTTAGAGCTTGTTTGCTTCGTGTTGTCTTGTCGGATTGGAGAGCTGAGGTTATTGGGACGAAACTCGAAACCCTAGGACGAGTGATCAAGAGAAACGGCCGATGGTTTTCGCGATTGGAGATCGTTGTTCATATTTTCGGTTATTATAGGTTGAATTCCAGAAATCTGCCTAGGTTGTGGATTATATCCCACGTCTTCCATAACTTGATCGAGGTGCGGATCATAAGACAAATCGACATTTGCCCATTAGATACACAGAAACTAACTCCTAAAAGATGGTTACATCGTTCTGTAAGGATATGACTCCAATATTCTCTGTTATTGTCCCTGTCTTGCCACTTCTATGAACTTGAAGTTTCTAGTTTACGATCTTGTCTATCGTATATGCAATTTGAGAAGATTTGAATTCCTATACGGAAAGCTAAGGTGCGATGAAAACCATAAAATTGCAGAAAGAAAGACCTGTTGCAGCTACAAGAAACCAGAACATGGGTAAAGCGTCTACTGGAGTTAACAGAAGTACAATGAACAAATTTCCAGGTTGGAAATTTTCTTCTGATCGGATTCCCTGAAGTCATCTTGGACTCGTGTTGCAGATTTCATCAAGCGTATTATCTTTTTTCGAATAAACAGAAACATAAACTTTTGTTGAGATGGTTTAATTAGTAGCTTTCCTGTATGTCAATCGCATGATATAATAATAATTCTTTCTACTTACACTTTACAAGGAGCAGTTGGGAGATTCTGTTGCAAATCCTTATGCCCTGGAACAAAAGAAACGTCTTCTGCTTTTCAACATGATCAAGTAGCAACACGCCTAACCCCTCCGAAGACGAGGCTGCAGCTTTTCCCATTGGATGAGGCAGTCAGGAGAGGTTTAGAACAGGTGAGATTTTCGAAGAAAGATATGGGTTTCAAATGATCATTATCTAATCTCAGTTCCTGTCTTTTTATGCGCGTATGCTCATGCTACTTGCAGGATGGTCACAGTCCTTACCTGGAATTGACTCTGAGACCAAGCAAACAAATATCCTCGGTGCTAAACCGCATCAGAAACAAGTGGGGTGGCTCAAGCATAGCTATCGGGGAGCCTATTCTTTTCCCATATATGGTTTCGGTGGAGAACTTGTCGAATTCTACATGCTGGACATTATATCATAGAGGTATCACCACCGGAGATGTCTACAAAGCCGTCGGAAGTCCAAAAACTTTCCGCTTAAGGTCTAAGTGCGAAATCTTGATCCTTTTTCTCGCTTCATTGTCAACGAAATCATTGCTTACCCCTCTAGCATCTGTATTTTTTGTAGGTATGGCTGGTTTACGCTTCAACCAAGTAACTATTGCCTACCGCCTTCTTCCATTTCCTTGAGAGCACCAGAAAATCCGGAAAAGGTTCATAGCTCATTATATGAGACTACAGTTGATACTACAACTAGCTGTCAGGGGACATTATCGGAATTCCACTCAATCAATGCAAGTAAACCAACAAATGCAAGCGAAGCAGCTAATGCTGCCCCTGTTGATCAAGCGTGTTCTTCTGAAACGTTAGACGATGAGGTAAACTCCATTTTCTTTTATCTATTGTTTTTGTGCCGTCAAGAACGTTTAGCTCATATCTTCAAGTAAGACTTAAAGAAGATGGTTCTCGTTGATGAAAATGTCTTTTGTTATTTTAAGCAGGAACTGAGTACCGAGAATCCCCTGCAACAGATACCTTTCATGTGGTCAGATTGTCTACCTAATATAAGCGTCGGAGGTCTATTTTCTGAAGCGTCTTTGCAAGAACTGATTCGCCTTACTGATCCTAAATCAAAAGGAGGCAGGGCTGACTCCCAGCTTAATCAATTGATAGCCGACTCCTTGGACGCTTTCGTCTCCAATCTTTCAAAGAACCCTTCAGATCAAAGAAATGTCTCTCGTGGCCCCTCATTAATCTTTGATGACCCTAATGCAGCATGCGACCCCTTCACATTTAAAGAACCTGCGTCATCAGCCTATTATCATCCACAAATGGAAGGAAGTTCTTCAGCTGCAGCGTCTAACCATGATGTAGGCACCAAACTCTGTGATATCCCTCAGGAAATAGAGGTTCGAAACTTCGAATGGCTTTCTTCATCATCTTAGTTTGCTCTCTGACTTTAAATTACTTCATTTTGTTTTCATACCTCGGATTCTTTGTTGGTTCTACAACTGCGAATTCGCTCCCTGTGGTTGAATTCAAATAGTTAGGAATAATGACCCGATAGAAGGGTACGGGCACTTCGTATTACCCGCAAAGCAATTTTATCATAGGTTCTAGCGAAATTACGAAAGCAAAGCCGTTTAAATGGGAATAGATCATGCTCTCATGTTTGCTGAACTAGCTGCAGATTTCTATAGATACCTTTTTAGTTTCACAGTTTTGCATTCGAGGATATCCTGTCCATGGTTAATGATCTGTTTTTAACGACCATCGTTCTTATCATGCTTTTTCGCTTGCTCTGACATTTTAGTTTAACTTGATCGTTCATTTCTTCTCTGCTGATGGAAATCCAGGCGGATGTCGTACTCGGAAACAGCACTTACCAGGAAAGAGAGACGGGAACCGCATCCGGTGCAGGAATCTTCAATGACGATAGAAGTATAGGGTTGTCCGGCATCCAATGGGTAAGTAATCTGTAATCCTTTCTACTTCGAGAGTTTTTTCTCTTCGTTTCCGGTAAGTTAACGTCGTTTTTTTCTGTGATGGCAGAATGACTCCTTAGGACCATTTGATCTCGCTCTACCATATTAGCTGAGCAAAGGAAGACAACTCCTCTGGAACCGGTCGGCCGGCCTGTTTTTGACGTCGAGTTTCCAAACTTTCATGATAATTATCAGTTTCTCCAACTTTCTGGGATCGCCATGCTTCATCGCCACCTTCGTTGTATTCCTATGTTCCTCAACAGGCTAATCAAATCTAGGACAGTTTACAGCATCGAAACTTTGCGATTGGTATGACTTGTATGTATAGGTTTTGGTATATATAACTCATTGAATCCTTCAGGTATCCTGGTTTGACAGTTCTGCTTCTTTGATTTCACTGCTCAATAATAGTACTGGTAGAGAAATTGTAGATCTGCTATCTGTGTAAGCTTTGGCATCGCACTCTGGTGCAACTAAACATCAGATGATTATCTCTTTGCCAATTCCAGAAAAAGGAAATGAAACTCTCAATGATCTTCTCTCATGATCTTGTCCGCAATATGTATCACGCTACGTCGCAGTCGACTACAGAATGCAGAAATCCTTACCTGGTTTAATTTTGACACTTGATGAACATCACAGATGTTCGATTCCATATGCTGGAAGGTGAATGTCGTTTGATTTCATATGTATCTATTGCAAATTTGAAAACTGTAGTGCAGTTATTTAATCAACCGATCGATTCAATCCTGTTGAAGGAATAAAACATCGGTCCAAAGTGTTCGATTCCTTTCGTCGTTATTGCAGGCAATAACGAAGAAATTACTTCAGAAAACAAAATTTATAGCACAGTAACATCACAAAATCCTATACATGCCGAAACACATAATCATACATGCATAAAGCAAACAATTTCAGAGAACTTTCTTCATCACACCCTTGTTTATGCCTCAAAATAGTCACCGCGTCTGACCTTAGTCTTGATCCACTTAAAGCTCTTCTGCAATGACAACTTCACCTTACCTTCCATCGTATACCTATCATAGAACGCGACGCGCTTCCTACGCTTCGTTTCTCGATTCCCGGCTGCCCCGAACTCTTCTCCCCTGCTGCTCGGCCCGTTGAAGCTGTACGATTTCGGCAGGTCGTCGATCCCATATTGCACCTTCATGTAGGATGAAGTTGAAGATGAGTGCTCAGCATATGTTTTGCTCCTCTCCATGGCCTGAAAAAACTCAAATGGTTTGAGACAAAGGGAGCAAATGGGAGAGATATGACGCTTGCTTTATATCACTGGTTTTGGCTGGTTTCCCCTAGTGTGCCCCTATATGATGCATAGCATGATTGTGTTTGTCACTGCCTTGCATAGACAGTGGATCATGATGCGCATGTACACTCACTTATATTTATATAAGCATGTAACAAATACGAAGGAATGAAAAGATTTGCATTAAAATACTGTCAAATTAGCTATATTCAAGAGGAAAAACGTATAGCGCTTATGAGTGGTTACATCAAACATGGCTTTTATCCTCTACATTAAGTCAGTATCATTTTTCTGTATTAACAAACATAATCATGTGTCACGACATATGTTGGTTACCAGTGGACGAGGGACACGTGGGCATGGGACATACATGCATCATGATGATAATAGACAAGAATGGCCACTACCACAATCATCTAAACCAAACTATTGATCCCACTTTTTTTATCCGCATCAACGCGAAAAAAATTCCATTGGCAGTAACAATAGTAGTAGACAGAGTGGGGAGCACATCAAAATTGGCTGCATCATGCGACGCTGACATGCTAGGATAAGTGCCAAAATGCCAGTCGCATGTGTGGGCAAATAAATCATTGTGGTTCCTATCGATCGATCCTTGGTCCAATCTTGTATCAAAATAAAACCACGGGGATTGATCACGACGTACCTGATGGTTACATTGTATAGGAACAATGGTGCAAGAAGATCAAACGTATGTGGAAGAATGAGTTCAATGGCGTCATAATCGGAGTCCCACTAGCATTGTAGTGGTAGCTGCGATATAAAGCGAATCAGGTCCACTAGGTCTCAAGAAAAGGGTTCCTAGTGGGCATCCCACCCCGTTTCTTCTCAAGTCAAAAGATGCTATCCTGCTAGATTCGCTGGCCAAGACGGTCTCCACAATATATATCCAATAAGTATCCGAACGATAATGATCGATACGTTTCTAAGTAATAATCTTTCTGAAAGTTCAGAAAGGTATCACGCTAATATGGGAATTACTTCACTTGATAGACAACACCGGGGATATCAAGGCCATCGAGGGTTCTAATCCACTTGCAGAGAAGCACATAGCACTACGAACTCCTTAACTCACTCTACCAAACGAGGCCGACGAGGTCATCTCCTACCTATGTTTACCACGCTACCTTTACCCACTTCATGTAACGAGGCTGTCGAAATCATCCCCTAATATACTTAGGGGCAACTCAGGCCAACTAAAGCAACAACTCATGAGCAAGTCCTCATCATGACCAGATCACTAACATCGGGACTACACTCTCAAGTTGTAAGATAGACATTCTAAACAGTTAGCCTAGGCCCGATCGTGTGCCTTGAATTTAAGTTTCTTTAACAACTTGGGACACGTAGCGTGCGGTGAGGCCTCGAGTGTTTTCTATGTCGTGGTCCACCAATCATGTACCACACTTTTATATGAAGGAGTGGTATCTAAAGTGATTAATCACTCGATCAAGGCCTAATGATGTTTAATAAGCCGACTCGGAACTGGTTTTTCAAAAACCAATAGCCGGCCATTTAGTGTCCGAGTCGGTTCCAGGAAGATGAAAGGGAACATGAAGACATGATGAAATGCGATGACGGGGAAAAGTAAGAGTATCATCATATCATCAAAATCGAAAAAAGAAGGTGACGAGGAAGAATTCTCTGACATGTACTCACCTGAATCTCGGATTTGGCATAGTTGTGCGGAGAAAGGATCACTTATCAGTGTCTTGAAAGTAGTCAGCGCCATCTTCTATATCTTCGGTTAAGATGCTTCCATTTTGAGCCATAAGGATCCTGTACACTCTCTTTGAACACACCTCTCCCAATCTCCGATCCTCAATTCCATATGATCCTTCTACCATCAAGTCCTTGAGAAGGAATTCCTTCTCATGAAGCTGCATACAATAGGAGTTAGTACATGTCGCTTTGTAACTCATGATATGGACTATAGTCACAGCAGCTGCCATTCGTACTAGTAGAAAAAGCATGATGAATTTGAGTAACAGGAAATTTAATAATGAAATTTATTCACCGTTCAAGTTCCAGATCGAAGTTGTATTCAACATTGAAGTTTACAATGAACAATGGAACTCCAAATTTCAGCCTTTGATAGTTAAGTGTTTATGAGCCGTGATTGCAAAAGTTATCAGGAAGCTACCAGGCTACTAGTTAGATTAAACTCTTGATTCAGATATGTTGATACCGAATATAGATAGATGTGCCCTGAGCAAATCGATTCCTTCACACCTTCGTCCTTACCAAATGCACCTCTTAGTACTTCCAGGATACTACAAGGATCGTGTTTACTTTGTTACCGTTATTTGCAGAAAAGACAGAGAATTCAAGTCAGCACGTTACAGAACTGTTTACTTAAGGGCATGGCAGAGGACATGATGAATCGAAAGGCTAAGTTCAGAAATAACTCACTGATTTTGATGGATCCATGTACACGCTCAAAAGGGACTTCATTGTAGGGTACTTCTTCCAAATGGCAATGGCAAATCGGGGTTGGACTTTCGGAATGGCAATCAATGACTTTAACCTGAACATAAAATGGGAAGTTGAATCACGTTAGAATCAGATGGTGAGGCCGTGAAGAAAGCCTCCGAGAAATATAACAACAAATACCAGAGAGAACTCATCAACTGCATATCAAGAGTAGATACCCACCAGGGACTTTTAAGTATTATATCTCTGTGAAAACAATCCTTGGGGATAAAGGCTCCATTAGCATTTACAGATAGCCGTGTCAGCTTTCTCCTGCGATATGAAAAGGAGCAGATTTTATTTTAGTCTCTCAGTTGTAAGCACAGAGGAGATGAAAATTTGGCAACAAAGAACAAGTTGAATGCTGACAAACATGCCAGCAGTGAGAAGCAGTATATCCAAAAGCCTTGTTTGGCATTTGGAGACTGTTGCAAAACGCTGAAACTTATTCATTTTTGCAGGAGAAGCACTTAAACGTAAAGTACATCCTGATAACAATTTACAAAGAGCACCATGACTAGAACATCCTGGTACCTGAATCGGCATTTAGCAAGGTTGATTGTCAATCCAACAACATGATCAGCAAATTCAGCTTCATCTACGCATTGCCTAGAATGTACTTTCTCGAATTGGATACATAACGTCGCAAATACCTACAAGAAAGAAAATGGCGTAATTGGCATTTAGTTACACAATGGGAAAAAAAGGCTTCAATTATATTGGAGATTTTAGCTCGATAGACCTCCTCAATTGGTGGACGCCTCCAATCATTTCTGGAACCTGGATTCTTGTACTTCTCTTGCTCCCTACCATGGCAGAAATCATAAACAAAACTTACTTCACCTTTAACACTTCAAATGTGACAGAACGTATAACGTTTGATCCATAAGAGTATAAGCTGAATTATGTCCTAAAACACTTTGATCGTTACCTCCTCTTTCACTATTGCAATATACAAAAACACTGCCACGATAATCCATGGAGGTGTGGACCACTTGGCCAGCTACGGTTCTGCCAAATTACATGGCAGGACATTGAGCCCATTTATAAACATTTTCCACTATACTACAAATTTCTCATGAAAATGAAAAATTAATAACCCAACGCAAATGTAAATTGTAATGATTTTTTCGCATTTGGGATATGGTACATAAATTATAAGGGTTGATGTGGATATACTACTTAAACAGAAATGTGGAGGAAAAAGAGGTCATAACCAAGAAATTTTGACAATAACAAATCTTCACTGAAGTGTGTTTCATGTTGTCATCTATAATTTGGACTTAAGAAATCAAGTAATTGACTGGGAATCGGTCGCCAAAACACTATAACAAGCAACAACGAAGATTCAAACCAAATATCAATAGACAGAAGAAGAAAACATTTTCTTCACTTTATCTTAATATGTCCAAGAAGAAAACAAGAAAACAGGGCCACATAAGAGGATCAGGAAAGCTCCATGAATATCAGTAGACAGAAGCTCAAAGCAGAGGAGTTCTAACCTTTTATTGATGTAGGACATTAATCTATTCGTTATGCAGCAAACTGTATAAGATGGATAACGGCTTTGTACATCAGATATATGATTGAAAAGGGACGCATCAAGGGCTAGTTTGCAAAAACTCTCGGCCTCATAAACTAGCAAACTATAAGGGACTTCAGATCCAATTGATGAAATCTGCAGCAAAAAGAAAATCTGTCAAGCACCAAATAATGAGATCAATGATCAATGATCAATCATTATGAAGTATTGGGCCCATAACATCATGGCCTGAAACTAACACTTTAGGGGCAAAAAATAAAATAAAAAACCCACTAATACATAAGTCATATACTGATAAACAGGAATAGAGCATAGCTAACTTCTTCCGCCTGAACTGGAAACAATAACTTAAGTTTCGCACCAACCGAAAAGAAAAATGGACACTGGGGTTTTGAAATTGAAAGCGTCACACTTTCGAGCTTTACATGCAAAATACAAAAAAGGCATCGAAAATAGCAGGAGACAAAATCAACCGAATGATACAATGCAAGATGTTCATTTGAAGAGTAAAACAATACATATCAAATAATTCATGCAAAATATGCACGACCCTGATATGTGTCTCAAGTGTCACGACTGTTAATCTAAAATGGACATCCTACACCTCAAAGATTTGACCAAGCTCTCAACCAGAGAAGAGAGGCACTCGGGGATGCACTTGTCCAAAAAGAAATTCAGTATAGTGACTGAATAATTTAGAAGACATAAATGCATAGATAGATAAAGTTCAGGAAAAAGTTCAGTCATGCCATTTTAAGCTGTAGGAAATAATCTAAAGGAGCAGAGAAAAGGCTACTCAGGAAGTCAGAAGGCATATTATTCATCTCATGCACATGAACATGATCCCTACACAAGAGAACTATATACCTGGGAAAATTGTTCAGGAACGGTCATGTTCCATAAAATTGACCCTTCGACCGGATTGGAAGTTATACTGTATCTAAGGTCTTTCTCAGCGAGCCTAGTTAGCAGGTTACCTGTAACGACAACAAAATCTAATAAATGTCTTCATCATATGAAGAGGTTGTTAAATATTCAAATGCAGCACTAGAGTTCAAGAACGCCAAGTTTATCATAACGGAAAATGCACCTCCAATTTGCCCTGATTCAACAACCTTCCTTTCGATTTGAACCACGATCGAGTTGATAGCAAACTTCCCTTTCTCCCATTTCTTCAATTCCTTCTCCAATTTCTTCGATTCAGCTGCTTTAGCCTTCAAAGCAGCTTTGTGCAATTATCATGCTACATGCAAAGGATGACAAGCAAGAAATTACCAACATGACGATGTAATCAACAAGACACTAAGAGGATGTGCGGACTGAGTAATCTAACTTCATATAGCCAATGAACTCACTTCCTTCCTAAGTTTTCTCTCTTCAACCTGGCGAGCCTTTTCCTCCTTTGTCATCTTTTGCTTCTGTGCTTTTCCACTCGTATCATCCTTCTTCTTCAAGGCAATACTGTCAGTTTCACTTTTGTTCACCTGAATGGCGATCTCCTCCTCTTCCAGTCTGCCTTTTTTGTTAACTTCACAGTCCTTTTCGTCAAAATCTTTGCTCTGGAGTAAGTGCACAAGGTATTTACATATACTCACCATATCATGATATTCTTATTATTTCTTGGTAACAAAAGAAGCTTTGCATTATCAAAAAAGAAAAAAGAACAAAGAAGAAGCTTTACATATTAACCATTGGAGAGATAAGGAAATATCCTCACACCTAGCCTCCCAAAATGCAAAGCCCACAGGAATATAGGGAAAAAACTGTAGGCCTAGAACAAACATATGGAAGCTATCAGGCATTTGTTAAGACTTTTACGAGAGGAAGCTTTCGTTTGTTAAGTTCTTGTAAGACACAAAGTACATTTCTTCCCTTGTTTTTATTAAAAAAAAGCAGTCCTGAAAGGTAAAGAGGAAAGAAATATAAAATAGTAATGAAAAGCAGCAGAAGTTAACTAGCATCTTACTCTGCATGGAAAGAGTTGATAGCTACTACAATCCACAAATGCCGAATGTGAATAGTCATCTGCTACAATGTGCATGGATTCATCGAGTCTATTGTTAACTGGGGAGCACTTATCTACAATCTCAACATCAAAATGAGTAGTTGTTTCATTATCTTGAGAATTCACCCTTGTCAATCCACCTCCGGACTCGTTATCTGATTCCAAACATATCGGCGCAATAGTACCTGCAGGATTTGATCTCTAAAAGCTGCATTACTTGGAGTCTTGGGATAAAAAACGGAAAAGCAACAACCAATATGTGTGTGGTACGTCATGAACGTAATTAAAGTTCCACAACAGAAAATTTGGATATGGGTGCAGTTTTGGGATACAAATGCATGAATGCAATCTGTTGGAAAAACACCAACAACCAACTACAATAGCAAGGTCATTTACTTTGGATATGGATGACCAAACTACGCCTCACAATTGTAAATGCATAATTTTTTTTCAAAAAAAAAGACACAGAAAGATATCACTGCTAACCAGACCAACATTGTGATCCCTCAACAAAGTGTATGAGACTCAGAACGAACACATCATCACCTAGAGAACTCATCACTATATAAATCCACGTATTAACTAAACCTTGCGCCAGATCAAAAAGATGTCTGACAGCCTAAAAAGGACTAAACCCTATGCCCAACTGATCGTCTATTAGGCACCAATCACATTTGGTTCACTATCTCCAACACAACATAAACAATTACAATCACGGATGTGTTTGAGAAGGACGACATGTTCGCATTCTTATGATTGTTCTAAACAAGGGAGGGAGTGGAGAGACTGTCTCTCGATAATTTATCGATTGCACCCATAGACTTGGTGTATCACCCTCTCCCCTGAAATATCTATAGCATCTATAACAATACACTCTATTCAACATGCGAGTAGAGACACTATGCAACAGAAGAAACATATTCTAGTGCTCGTAACTAAAACAAGCATAATTGCCGCACGATAGATTTGTACAAAATGTTGTTCGATTACATCCCTCAAGTCTAAGTTCATCCCAACAAACCTCATTCCCACACCACACTATCGTCAAATAGGACAATGTGAGTACAAAATGAAGCAAACGATCCACAATTCCACACACCAAATCTCACCTGAGAATTTCTCTCGGCTCGAAACACTGAAACCAGAAGTACACTTGACGATCCTCGCCTCCGATTTCGACAACTCCGACAACGGAGTCTCCGCAACAAACAACGGCGTCGAAGTCGAGGCATCTGCCCTGGGTTTTACGGGAGTTGGATCGTCGTCGTCGATGACGAGAACCGTAGGGTTCGGCGGCGGCGGGTGTCGTCGCCGTCGCTTGATTCGGTCGAGGAGAGGGGTCGATGAGGGGTCGGAGTCGGAGAGGATGTCGACGTGGACGGGATTTGACATTGGTAGAAGGAGAGGAAGGGAGAGGAGTGCAGTGTAGGGGCGATGGAAAGTGGCGGTTTGCTTTGGGGTTCGAATTTTGGGGATAGTGAATGGACGCGGGTTATGAAGATATTTTTACCAAAATAGCGTCGAAAGGAAAAAAATCCTCGAATTATGGTTCACTCAAATTTAATTTTCAATCTAGGATGTTTGATATGAGATAGAGATAAAAGACGCAGCGATGTTTCGGAAAAAAATAATACAGTGCGTCATTATTTGGTTTAGAAATGTTGTACGGCTTTAAAATATTCTTTTTTATTGTGCATTTTTGCTTGATCTAAAAGCATTATGCGTCTTTAAATATTTTTTAAATTGGAAATTAAATTTGAATGAACCCTATTTGAGATTTTTTCTTTACCCTGTTTTGGGGAAAAAGTCCTCGTTATAATGGATATGTGAACGTGATTTTTGCTTGTCAATCAAATGGGAGCCTCAGAGGACGGATACGAGTAGTTTTACTTAATTTTTGTTGAGATAAAAAAAAAACGTTATGATATCATATCAGTATGTCTAACCATCAACCATATGGTGAGACTTATGTACATGTTGGAGGGTTGACGATAGATCATTAAATTAAAATAATCAATCGTTTCTGACAAAATGTAAAACAAGTCATAAAAGTAAAATAACCCTGATGACAACATCAGCTACAATGTATGAATGAGGAATTGCACACGAATAAATAAATTATTCTTTTTTATCAAAATAAGTGAAATAAATTAATCGTATATGATTTTTACAGAATTAAGTTGAATTTGATATAGATGATCTTTTTGTATCTTTGAGTGTGAGTGAGAGAATAGAAGTGAAAAAAACGATAGTCGAATTTGACGATGTAACATAAATGAATAATAAGGATAATTAAATAAATTTAATCCAAAAATTTTTTTTATGCTAATGTTTTTTTTTATGATAGATGAATTTAAATTATTTTATTTATTTCGAGACGAAGCGAGTATCTTGCATTATTCATATCCTCAGACAAGGGAATCAATTTGTGCACTCAAACGGGATTAACTTAGAATCATGTGAGCTTTTGATCATATTGATAAAGAATTAAAGATACTCGAAACTTCATACACATGATTTCTCTTGTGACAATAGAACTACATGCATTTGTTTACTGTCAACCATATTTAGGAATAAGTTTGAGACTTATTGTCAGTCATATTTAGGAATTAATTCGAGACTTATTGTCGGTCATATTTAGGACTCAATTTGATAATTTCCGGAAAGTATTAAGAGCACCTTCTTCTGTTACTAAATTGGTTGTCAGCCATGTTTAGGAATCAGTTTGATAAGCTCCGACAAGTATTAGGAGCCCCCGGAGAAGTGTACATCTCCCAACTCATTAACCAAATTAATATCATTTTCATTTTAATCATCTCCGTCAATCAAATATTTTTTTTTATCCCATAATATTTATAATCATTTGATCCGATATTAAAATTTTTATGTATGTTAAATTTTTATAAAATTTGATGAAAAAAATATTTTTTAGAAATAATGAGGATTATCGTGAGAAAAATATTAAATATATTATAATAAAATATGATTGATATAATTTTATTTAGATTAAATAATGACTAAAAAATAATAAATAAATTAAATCAATACAAAAAAAATATTACATATATTTTAGGATAAGAAGAAATAATTAGTTTGCAACACCACCTCTATGTTCTCTTCCAGCCACATAGTGACCTAGGTTTCCCAGGTTATATTATGCGTCTTTCATCACTTTGATTCTTGTTTTTCCATAGAAAACTCAAGAACCATAATTATTTATTGTCTACGATTAATCTCATCGAAAAAGTTTGCTATTCTGTTCCACAGTGAATCAATTTGATTTAAAGTTCAAATTTCCTAAAATCCTAATAAAACTCATGTTTGATGAACCAGATCTCATGTGCCCATTCAACCGAAGTTCAACTATACAAAAAACACAGCATCAGATACCTAAACATGAAACATCCACCTACTTCTCACCCTTACATCCTCAGGACTCATATTCTTCCCTCGCATCAAGCAAAATTCATCATGGCCAGCATTGCGATATGACCCATTACAGTGGAATGATCCAGCTTTGCCGCTCTAAAGATGGCACCATTTCAACCAGGACTCATGTGACATCTCACAATGCATGAAGATATGAAGAACATATAAACAATCCAACACATGCTGAATAAGACATTGAATGCCCAGACAAAAATGTCACCCCCTACAACTACAATCGAAGCACCACATTTCAAACTTACAAAATCATCACTGTACATATCAAAACCATCATTTTGGTAAATTGGCTTAGGAAGTTGATCAAGGAGGTTTCTAATTTGAACCCTGACATGTTCACTTGAACACGCAATCGTTAGTCATCTTCATTTGCAACAAAAGAATAAGTGGAAAATTAACAATCTGCACATTCAACCATAACATGCAATTTGGACAAGAATGAAAAAAATTTCCCAGGCTCTTCCATACAATGTTCACATCGTCATTTGAATGAAACAAATGCATACACTAGCAAGGATATGAACCATATGATCGAGCTTTCGGTCACAACCTCTCAACATTCTCAACAACGGTCATCTCAACAATCTCTGAGTACAGAAAGTTTGGTTGCTTATGCACCATAGAATAGAGTATCCAAAATCACACCCAAAGTCCATCAGCCGTCCGCCGAGTTGCAGGTCAGTCAGTCCCGAAACAGTATTATCTCCAAAGAAAGGGTAGATAGGTATAAGAAGCCATGAAGGGCAATCATAATAAATACAAGAATCTGGCATCCAATAATGGCCAGCAAACAAACACAAGAACAGACTGCTGGTAAAGCAAAAAATGATCAATCTAAGGGACAATGATCATCCCATGATCACAGTTCCTATCATCAAGGGGGCGACAGTGAGTCCCTAAACAATGCTTCCCATCGCAAGAACATGTATGATAGTACTATGAGAAGTAATTTCAGGTCTCAGACATCCAAGGAAAGAGCTGCATCGGCTCTCAAGCCCGGCGCAGGGCGAAAGCCTTAGGCGGCCACTGCGAATGTTTTTTGAGAAACAAGCCGACTTATCTTTCTTCTCATCATCGACCCAAAGGTATCGCAAGACATTGCCTAAATCACACACCAAATTCAACAATTCCATTCTACAAAACATGATCTAATCCTACAACTACAATCATATCACATTATAACCTCCATTCAAGTGGAACAAAATCAAGTATGCAACACTGAGAAACTAATCGATCCCTGCATTTCACTTGCCTAAAGACAACATTACGATGATTGAGTTCTAATATATAAATTGGGGTCTCAGACATCCAAGGAAAAACTGCATCAGCTCTCAAGCCCAGCGCAAGGGCGAAAGCCTTAGGCGGCCACTGCGAATGTTTTCTGAGAAACAAGCCGACTTTGGAAGTCTCATCATCAACCCAACAAGAACAGAAGAACATAGTATTCAAACCAATCCCCTATAAACATGGACGCTTACACAGAATTCATATATTCGCAAACACGACCACCTTATCGAGGATGGATCCTATCCAAAATCTAAACTGACGATAAAAAAAACCCACTAGTGTACATCTCTAACAAACCCAGATAACCAAATCATGTAAATTAATGGGGGACGAAATAAACAAGGTTTTATTAATGCTATAATTCCACATAATCAAACCAACCCACAATTGAATTTCGGTTCTAAACACATTGCAATCAATTAAATCATGAACCCACCATTGAAGGTCGGTTCTAAACAAATCGCAATCAATTAAATCAGATCGGTATTTTATAATCATATTCACGAAATGAATGGTTTAAGGGGAAAAAAAAGGATAATTAGAGTGGGTTTGGACTTTGAGGATCTCAGACATCCAAGGAAAGAGCAGCATGAGCTCTCCAGCCCGGCGCAAATTGGGCGAAAGCTTTTGGCGGCCACTGCGAATGTTTTCTGAGAAACAAGCCGACTTTTCCATTCACTCATCACCGACCCCAAATCAACAAAACTAAATCACAAATTCACAATCAAATTGAAACAAACCATGAAATCATCGAAATCAAAATCGAAAACTACATCGAAACAGAGGAGACGAGGTGTGAGTCCGTCATCGATGGAGAGGAGGAGAGGAGGAGAGGAGGAGTGGTGGGAGAGATTATATATAGAGAGTGTGGACAGGAGGATTAGGGTTTTAGGGGATTTTTGGATTTGCACGGCGGCGACATGTGAGGCCATGGAATAGTCCACGATATATCGCAGCTCATCTTTAATGACAATTCAAGTTTCCAAAAAATTATATTGAAATTTAAACAAACATGTGATAAAGAATGACTTGTAATAGTTTTTTGTATATGATTTGTAACATGAATTATTTTTTGGAAAAAAAATAATAAATATATTCAAATAATTTTTTGTATATTCAAGTACTCTCTTGGTCTTTCCTATTTAGACCATTTCCAAATAGTTATCTTTTTGAATAATATTTTAGTACAGATGAAAGTAATAAATTAATTTCGTTTGTTATAATAATTTTTTAATCTGATTTATTATAACATTATTGAAGTAATTTTCATTCTGTATATAGAAAAATATTATTTTAAATCACATAGATAATATAAAACATTAGAGAACTTTATGTCATGATGATCTCAAACTATTTAAGTAGTTGTTATTTTCTAATCTTGTCATTAATATAAGATCAATCAAACTTGATATATAAGTAAACCAAAGGTTTTTTACCAAAAAAAATGAATGTAACTTTATATGTTTCAATAGATATCATATTATTTCATCCGTTTTTTTTTTCATTTTCGAACAGCTGTTGTTTCAAGTTCATATGCATGGATACCAAGAAATGTAATTGTCCAATTATTGTATTTTTTTTTAATGGATACATCATAGAATGGTTGGTTGTTTGGATTATTTCTTATGGTGAATTAATATTATTGGGTTGTGAAAAGTCATGGGTAATTAATTAATCATTATGATTGGTTATGCATTCAATGCATGATTAACCAAACTTGATATCAAACTTTGGTATTAAGAAACTCAAATATAGCATTATATGTATAAATAGATATACACACTAACTCCTTTCTTAATTATTATAATAAACTCCACTAATATTAAAAACATATTATTTTTTAATCAAAATCCATACAAATTCAATATTCATCTAAATTCTCATGGCGAGCCCAACGTAATAATTAATATAGAACAGATGGAGTATTTGATATTATTCTTAAAATCAAAATAATTACTACCTCCGTCCGAAAATAATTACAACAATTACCTAAATCGGGTCGTCCAACAACAATTGTAACATTACGCTATACGAAAATTTTTATAGCTAAGAATACCATAACATCTTTATCTTTATTTTATATCACATCATCATTTTCCAATATCACTTTTTCATCTTTATTATTTTATTTATTTTTTGTTATCTCTTTTTTTCCGCCATCAAGGGCATAAAAATAAAAGATACAAAAGGACGTCGTTTTTTCTTAAATGGAATGCGATAATCTCATGTTGCTATTTTTTCTGGATGGAGGAAGTAACATAGATACGAAAAACCAAGAATTGGTATTAAAAAGAATCATTTTTAATAATTTTTTATTTTCATCTTTTATTTTATTCATTTCAAAAATAATAATAATAAATCAATAATTTTGTTTCATCATCTACTAAAACGTAAACAAAAAACCGAAAACAAAAATGATGCAAAACAGGTCTTTAGTAATTATGTGATCATTAAACGAGTATAATATTCCTTTCTCCCCACAAACGAGTATCATTAACCATTTTAATCGTGTTATTTTTCAAGGTCGACTTTGACCCGCGACATACGATGATCAAATGATTTATTTTGAAATTTTTTGTGTAATATTCTCTCTGTTTCAATGAATTTCGATACCTTATTAAAAATGAATATCACAAATAAATTACGACGTTTTCTAATTTAGTAAGGTTTTGGTGTTAAAATGTTAATACTATCCCTACTTTATATCACACCATTTTTATCATCATTATTTTTTCTCTTTCTATCCACTCACATATCTAGCCCTTTTTTTTTTCTTTTTTCTCACACTACCCCCACAATTCAGTTAACTACTCCTACAAAATTGCAAAGCGTATTTGATTGAAATGACACAAGATCATGTGATTTTTTTAATATTCGTATCAAGTCAATATTTCACAGTTCATTTCAGACAGAGGGAGTACCTTTGTCCTAATAATTACAACGGTTTGATCCGATAAGGGATTTTATGTGTGTGTTGAATTCGTATGGAATTTGATGAAGAAAAAATATTTTTTTTTAGAAATAGTGGGGTGTAAATGGGATTTAAGAGAGAGAATAAGAAAAGATGAAGCAAAAGGTGGTGGAATAGTTTGATTATATTATTATAAATTCATTTAAAAATAAGAAAATAATAAAAGTGTTTTATTTATATTGGAACTAAACAAAATGAAAAGTGTTGCAATTGAATTGAAACGAAGGGAATACCAAAATAAATATCATAAATTGACCGACATGAGATTTTATATGTGTTGAATTTTTATAAAATTTCGTGAAGAAAGAATATTTTTTTCTATGATAGTGGTGTTTACTCTATTAGTTGTGAGAACAGACAGTGGGTATATTGTAGCTGAAATTGAATAAATTTATATTTTTTTAGATAAAAATTTTTCAAATAAAATGATGTTGTAATTATTGTGAAAAATCCAAAAAAATAAATATTAAACATATCATGAAACAGTGAGAGTATAATTTACGTTATGTATTATTTTAATATGTAACGTTTTCATTGGACATTTTTGCATGGTTCAGTTGTAGGACTGACGCAGGAGTATATCAAAAACTGACGTCCTAATGGTCCATTTGATATTATTTTGTTTTTTGATTTTTTATTTAGTATTATTGATTGATTGAACGATAGATTTGACTCTATCCATTTTATGAAAATTACAATCAATTAATTATATATATTTATCGAGATGAATTTTGACTCATATGATTAAATAAATTTTTTATAAAATTTTTAAAAAACATTAATGATAATTTTTATTATATAATATAATCTATCGATAAAAAGAAATTTATTTTAAGTTAATTATTCAAAGGTGTACTTTTGGTGACATTTCTTCCCATCATGCATCCTCTAATTTTACATATCAATAATGGCAACTATCGCCGCCAAAAAAAAAAAAAAGCTGACAAATTCCTCGAATTTTCCCCACCCTCGTCCCCAATTATCCCCCCTCCTCCCCCACAACCCTAATTTTCACCATGCAACCCACCGACGCTGCAGCCACCAACCGCGCATATGCGGAGCGCCTGCTCGGCATAGTCGAGGAGCTCCTCCGAAACCGAGATCTGATCTGTACCTAGGAATTTGCCGACCTAGCACAAGACAACGAACCCATCCTCGAAGGCTCTAACCATATCCTCGCCATCGGCGACGTCCTGCTCGCCGACGACCGCAAAATCAACACCACCACCACCAAACAGCTCGACTGGTACGCGATCCTCGGCCTCGATCGCCGCTTCGTCGATCTGGATCTCATAAAATGAAGCTATTGTCACCTCGCGTTTCTCCTTCACCTCGGAAAGAACAAGTTCCCCAAGCATACATCAGAAACGTACAACAATTCTAAGTAATTATCTTAGATGCATCAGGTTAATGTCGTACAACACGTACAACAGTTGGACTCAACTCGAAATAGGAATCATGTCCTGGATGCATCACTTCAAGGTCGTATAACATAAAACCTACAACTGATCCGGCAATCGGCAACAAATGACATACAACGCAATCCATGACCTTTTGTAATCGAATAAAGATCGTGGATGAATTTGATGATCGGGTGAGGATTGGAATGAAATTCGACGACAGTTTCTTTGGATCAACTTCATTTAAAGAGGAAATGAAATCTTTCAGTTGTCAGATTTTTTTTTTTTTTTTTGGCAGTGTGTAGTTTTCATGTCGGGAAGATTATGATTGATTCGTAATCTTGTGAATTTTGATTACAAATTCTAAAAATGTACTTGTAAGAAAAAAAATAGATGATATATCGATTGGGAAAATGTCACAAAAAGTGTACTTTTGAGTAATTAATTTATTCATTTTTGTGTCGTATAATGATAAAACGAAATTACATAAAATATGTATAGATAGTAGCAAAATTAATTTGTTATAATTTTTAGGGGATAATATTATTGTTTCTGTTTTCATACGGATGAAACATGAGAATAAGACCCAAAAAAAAAAAAAGAAAGGATAAGACAAAATAAAAAATGATTCTGTGCATGTATTTCGTATTTTATATGAATAAATTATTTGAAAAAATCGTTTTATCAAGTTGCTTCGTTTATTTCTTCTGTCCGAAATTAATAACAATGTTACATCATTATTATACTATTCAATACGTTTTTTGAGAAGTTTCGTTATTCGTTTTAACGTTTGAAATATACTATAATTTAAATTATGATTAATGTTTCATGGCAATTTTACATAAAACGATATTTGATCGTCCGACGGACATTTTCTAACATGATCAAATTTATTGCTTACATAAACCAATATAATACTCACTCCGTTTCATATTAATCACAACGTTTTTATATTTGATTACAATAATAAATCAAGTCTTTATCCCATCAAGTGACCGGGGTCAGTTACATGAATACGACGGCATCATTTCTATCTGTCATGTACATCATCTTCTGTAAGATTATGATAGATCATATTATACTTTAAGGTTTCTCTCATAGTCTTTTTTAGTTCTCCCTCGTCGTCTCTTGGCATGTGCTAACTCACAAACTTCACATCTCCTAATAGAAGTTATGACTGATCTACGCTTCACATGACCATACCATTTTAGTCGTGACTCCCTCATCTTATCTTCTATCGGAGGCATATCCACTTTCTGTCTGATAACTTCATTTCGTATCTTATCTATTATTGTATGTCCAAACATCCACCTTAACCTTTTCATCTAATTTTCAACGTCTCTCTCCAAATCTCAAGTTTTTCATTCACCCCTTCTTTCGTGTCGTCCACCAGAACAATATCATCAGCGAAAAGTAAACATCATGATATTTCATCTTATATATGTCTAGTGAGATTATCCATTATTAAGACGAAAAGGTGTGGCTCAAAGGTGATCCTTGGTGTAAACCCACTTTAAAAGAAAAAACAGTTGTTTCACCAACATGGGTTCGCACACATGTAGCAGCTTCTTCATATATGTCTTTCACAATCTCGATATACCCACTCATCACTCCCTTCTTTTCTAAAGTTTTCCAAATCATTTCTCTTAGAACAAAAAAATAAAATAAAAATACAATATTTTTTTTATAACCTTTTAACATAAAAAAATATCAAATTAATATTATTTTTTACAATACATATATTATTTGCTCTCACAAATGATACAATAAATCCCACTAGCATAAAGAAATTTTTTTCCATCAAAATCCACACAAATTCAACACTTTCATAAAAAATATCAAATCAATCTTGTTTGTTATAGTACACATACTATCTTCTTTCACAAATGGTACAATAAACCCCACTAGCATAAAAAAAAATAAAAAAAATTTCTTCATCAAAATCCACACAAATTCAACACTTTCATAAAAAATATCAAATCAATCTTATTTGTTACAATATACATATTATCTTCTCTCATAAATTATACAATAAACTCCACTAGCATAATTTTTTTTATTCATCCAAATTCACATAAATTCATCATTTTTATAAATAATTGTATCAAATCAAAATATTTTACTAAATATGATTTGAAATGAGTAATTAATTTTAAACCAAAGGAGTCATTGATTTTGATTTTTTAGAATCTTAAATAACATTATCTAAGAACTCCTCATAAACTCACGGAACCTTTTCCGTCGAGAAAATGGAGAGCATTCCGTAAAATTGAAATCCCCCACCTTCTTACACTAATCTCTTTTCTTCACAGTATCGTAACATGTTGTGCCTTACCATGTCCCATGGAGAAAAGCCAACAAAAAACTCTAAAAAGGCAAGAAAATTCAATCACTATCATTTTCACAACATTGATTGTATCCACCACAGTTTCACTTCAAGCCATGATCAACAACTCCTCCTCCTCTCATCGAACAACAAAAATAAATCCCCAATTCATCATCACAAATCATTCTTCATCTTCACCCCCAGTTGAATCAAATCCCAATACTCAATTCACAAAAACCCTAGCCCCCTTTTATCAGGGTTTCGAGGATGAAAATTCCGTGCCCACAAGCTTTGAGTTTGACTCTTAGATTCTGCATAAGGGTAGTTGAATTTGATGTTGTGGGGTTGTTTTGATGGCTGAGAAGCGTGTTTATGAAGCTTGGAAAGGAAGCAATGTGAGTTTTGGGGAGTGTGTGTTGAGCTTGCCCTTTTGTGATTTTGATGTTTTTGGGTGGGATTTTGATACGGGTTCGCTTATTTTTTGGGTAATTTTAGTGGGTCGGTGTTGGTTTTGGAGTTGAGATTGAGTTTTGGTTGAATTTGATGTTGTGAGTGTTGTGGGAAGTGTGTGTTTGACCTTGATTTTGTTTTTGGAATTGAGTTTTGCTTTTGTTTTGAGTGTTTTATGAACTTGATTCGTGGGGTGTGGTTGCACTTCGCTTGACAAGTATGATGCGGTGGATAAATATGACAATTGAAGGAGCAGTGATAAGTTTTTCGATGCGAGTGATTCGATTGTCATTGTCTTAGTTTATGATAATGATTATGCAAATTCTATTGATTCTTTCAAACTTCCTAAGTTTTGATCACTGCCATTATGCTTACTGTGCTCAAAACTATTAACACATTCAGCTAAACTCAGTAAAACCCTCTACCAATAGAACAGTTAGCTATGAGACACTCCAAATGTTGGACTCATGCTAACTCTGGCAAGGTTGAAGCGTTTGGCAATGTCATACATTTAGCGGAAACACGCTACTCGGGTTAGAACTTAGATTCTGCTCTTTAGGGGTACGCTTAGTGAAAGTCTGATGGGAAAAAAAAGTGTTCTTTAACTGAGAATTCCACATGCCAAAAGGTCCGAATCGCCTATCCGTAGATCGATTAAAGCAGCCTTCTGCTTTATCTTTTTTTGTATCTATACATGTGAAGTCTTTACTTCCCATTTTCCTCGTTCTGTTGGTAGAGTTGTATGTCTAGATTCTGTAGCAGGGAAAAGGATCTTAAGTCAACCGTTTACGTTCACTGGCATGAGAACTACCATCCCATTGCTATTGAATTGCTCTTTATTTGCATGTTTTGCTCACTTTGCATCCTCTAGACTATGTCACTTGTATTTTCAGCACTGCCATGTGACGCGAATTGTTTCATCCCTGCATTACCCATGGAATTGTTTCATCCTCGGGGTTGTGTCTTGCTTTGGCTCATACTATTAACTTTTATTTTCATAGTGTTCTGTCATCTGTGTCTTAATTAGTCGAGATGTTATGTTGGTGATACATGTGATCGTCTGTTTCTAATTTTTATTTTCAAATTCACATGCAATAGTACTTCAATGCCGTAAGTACCTAGTGTACCCTTGATCTGTAGTATATGCATGGCTTTTTGCTTTATGTGGAGGATTATCAATACTACTCCTATGAAGTATGCTCAGTACACCTATAGTATATCCTTAATGTTCAACAAAGAGAATGGGTATGGAGCCGTAGTGGCCCGCCTTGGCGGCATCTTCAATATTGTTCCTGTAACATAGCCCTTTCGAAGAAGTCTGATGGACTCCCTGAACTTGCGTTGCTGAGTATAAGCATAAATATTTCTCATTTCTCTGATCTCGTTTTTGTCTCTTGTCCCACAGATATTCTTATTCAATGGGAGGCTCATATTCGGACCAGATGCTAGGTCGATAGTGGTGACCGTGTTGCTCATAGTTGTTCCCGTTGTGATATTTTGTACTTTTGTAGCTAGGCATCTTGTCCATAGATTTCCCGCTTACAATGTTGGCTATGCAGTCCTTGTTGTAGCAGTTGTATTCACTGTCTATGTAAGTTCTCTTGTTCTCTTGAGTCTTGATCTGTAATTTGTGATGTTATACACGATGAAAAGTTATTTTGATGTTACATTTTGTTGATGGGGCTTAACTGACAAGTGACAATGTGTCTATCTCGTGCACCTATTAGGTATTGGTACTCCTACTATGTACCTCAGCCCAGGATCCTGGTATAATCCCACGGAACTCGCATCCACCAGAGGAAGAGATGTTCTATGAGTCATCTGCGTCTGTCGATGCTAATGGTAGACCAACCCCAGGGTTGCAGTTTCCTCGTACAAAAGATGTTATTGTTAATGGCGTGCCTGTGAGGGTGAAGTATTGTGAAACCTGCATGTTGTATCGACCTCCTCGATGTTCTCATTGTTCTATATGCAACAATTGTGTGGAGAAATTCGACCATCATTGCCCTTGGGTCGGCCAATGTATTGGGATGGTATAGTCGTTTTCTGTTTTCTTCCTTTTAGATGAGTATAAAAACAATTGAGTTGATTTTTCCCGTCTCGCAATCCTCCTTTCTCTTGTTTTATGAACTCCCTTGCATTGTTACTAGCTCCCTGCTTCTTTGAACTCTTTCTATCCTCTTCTCATATTAGCCCTTCCTACATTGTGGTTGTCACATATATTACGAAAGATGTTAGAAAAGGCTGACTGCTTGTCTGCTACTGTTGGGTGCAGCGGAACTATCGTTACTTCTTCATGTTCATTTCATCTGCAGCACTTCTTTGCATCTTCGTGTTTGCTATGTCAGCATTGTATATAAAGTTTCTCAAGGATGATCACGGCACTGTTTGGAGGGCCATGAAAGCATCGCCTGCTTCAGTAATCCTTATGTTCTATTGTTTCGTTGCTCTGTGGTTTGTTGGAGGACTCACGGGCTTCCATTCATATCTGATCGGCAGCAACCAGGTTAGCGTCTTTGCCCTTTTTGTATGTATGTGGTTAGTTCAATTTATTCAAGGTTATCGTCTCTCCATATGACTAAGCATTAGTATTAAAACTTTTGATTATGCATTTCAATGATAGTGGCACTGCTATTTCATCTACAGACCACATATGAAAACTTCAGATACAGAGCGGACAATAGGCGCAACATTTTCGATAAGGGTTGCTTTAGCAACTTTGCTGACGTTTTCTGCAGCAGACCAATACCTTCAAAGAATGATTTCCGTGCATTCATGCAAGAAGAGGCGCCTAGACCTCCAACCCTGAGACCCATGCCAAAACCAATTGATGAATCTAGTGAAGACCGTCGTGCTAAGGTGGAGGACGATCTAGAGATCGGCAATGATATTTTGAAACTTTCCCGACGCCGCAATTATGAGGACATAGGGGACATAAAAACACGAACCAGCAACGGGTCAACCGGTCACTCTTTTGGTGGGGAATTTGAACTGGGTTCAGAGTTGCAAGCAGTACCGCTTCGTTCTGAGATGAGACGCTCAAGCTGGGTCAGAAGAAGCGGTAGCTTTGAGACCCTGTCACCCCGTCTTTTAAGCTTGAGCTCGATTGTCACGGAACCGCAAAGCAACAATCATGATCAGATGGAAGTGCGTAGGTAAAGATTAAAGATGTCGACTTGTTTCAGATTCACATTTTAACTTTCTTGAGAAGATCAAAATCGGTTTCTTGTGCTCGGCTGAATCCTGTCGGTTGGGGCAGTTCGTTTATGCAAACCATTTTGAATGTTTTACTGAAGTTGAAGATTGAATTCACTGAAAGATGAAGGAAATGAAGGAGGTTCCTTCTTGTCTCTCTTGGTGTCGTTTGTCTAGTCGGAATATTGATGACTGTCTCCTTCGCTTATTCTTGTGTCAAGTATTTACATGTATACAAATTTTCACTGTTTCGATAGTGTGGTATGTATTGTGCCCAGAAAACAGCAATGACAGCATTTGTTTATCGCCTCGATGTTTTTACATTTGTGATCCCCTTGTTTAATGTTTCATCATTGTCAAGTACCAGTCTATGTATATTCCCTTCGACCATCATGGTTACAAATTATATCGATAATAACTCAAGATAGAACTTAAATTTCATTTCATCTTCTGTTTAATCATACAATACCGATGCAACAGATCAATGGGGCCTCGATGCCCATATTTTCGTTTCGTTGCTGCATCACTTACAATTACAAGATATGAGTCCCATCATCGTAGCCGACTGGAAGTTCCTACATCACTGATGAATCTAATTACAAACTTTATAGCTTTGTCAACGGTCTATCGACTTCAGCTGCCACAAGCCAAGCACTCGTTTCTGTTCGTTAGCGGGCACACCATCTGTGCCATCTTGGAGTTATCATCAGCATCAACTGTTGTCGTGTTCGTCTCCTGAATTGCGGCATTTCAGCGAGCCTCACATTAATAGAATCGACATGTCCATAGAAACTTCAGAAAATGCTACGAAATGGCATGCTAAAGATTCTCCATTTGATATTATGATCATATATGACCCTCAAAAGGGCAAATTTCAGTGCAAACACTCTCATTGTCAAGACAGATGAATAGGCAGACTATGTTCAAAGGGCTTACCTTCCTCCAAGCATGAAAGTGTAGAGAGGTTAGCTTCCCGAAACTCGGTTGGTCCATATGTATATTCAAGCTGTGACTCTGGTCGATATAGCAGCCGCAGTCTGCTGCCATATCGACTAACGTCCTTTGTTTTATCTCCCAGACAGTCCTGATCACAGCAAGTGAACTTACAGCCTTGATAAAGGTGAAAAAGAAAAACTGATGGAGTTGCAGAAGCTGTAAGATCTATACTTGTATATTTCCCTCAAGTCTTGTGGTATCTCCAGTATGTTTTGAACAGAACCGTCCTCAGAAATTATCCTGTTCTTCAGTGCAAGAGACCATAGACCCTTCTCTGTCAAATCATGGAGAAGATGCTTGTTGGCCACGACGAATTCGCCACTGCAGCAAGTGGTTATGGAGATTAGCATTAAAGCAGGTGAAACAACAAACATCCTTCCTGGGAAAGAATAAGAAGTACGACTACAAGGCGAAACAAACCTTAGAACTCTGCGGTTATAGATATTCGAAGTGTAGGGCTCAAAACACTCATTGTTTCCAAGGATCTGGCTGGTTGACGCAGTGGGCATTGGAGCGACAAGAAGAGAATTCCTCACCCCGTTACTCTCAATCGTCAGTCTCAAAGCAGCCCAGTCCCACCGGTCAGGTGTAACTCCCCACATATCAGGTTGAAGGATTCCCTGCATAACGAATGGTTAAGTCACCTTCAAGCAAATGCATGGGTTGTATAATTTCAATAAGACCATCAATAGATCACAGAGTTAAGGTATCCCGAAAAACTCAATAGTACGAGACGATGAACAAAGCACGCCTAGCCATATAAATAAAATACATAATGTGTTTTGCCAGCAAACCTCAGAGTAAGAAGCATGTCAAGGTTCAACATACCTTGCTAACAGGGCTCCCATTATAAGTTTCATAAGGACCTTCTTTTGCAGCTAGCTTGGACGAAGCTTTCAAGGCATGATAATATATAGTCTCAAATATGTCTTTGTTGAGCTGCCGAGCCTGGATCCAACCAAGAAAAAAAAAAAAAAAAACAGAAATTGTGCTGATTAGCCTCTCTCAGTCACCTTCGGTCACGCATGTTTCATTCTAATGGTAACCGTCGCTATGAAGTTGATAATCGAAGCTCAAGTTTTTCCAACTCAAGTTACCTCAGGGGAGTCAAAAGGCATGCCCAGTAAGATGAAAGTATCTGCAAGTCCCTGGACGCCAATCCCTACAGAACGGTGCCGTAGGTTTGATCTTCTTGCAGTATCAACTGGGTAGTAGTTTACATCAATAATCTTGTCCAGATTTGCTGTCACCGTTGCTGTCACCTACACAAGATATCAACATAAGATCCCCCCAAGTTGTGGCTTCAAAAACAAGAAGTATATGAACACTTGGAGGAGGGGATCAAACCTCTGCCAGTTTGTCGAAATCAAAGTAACGGTTATGAGAACCCCGGCTCCCGACAAGTTTAGAGGGCTGAGATTCCAAAGCAACCCCCTAGAACAAACATGAGAATTAACATCAGCACCGAGTGGACTGCACCGGATTCGCTGAAGTTTCTGTGTCATTCTTGATGAAAGAATAAGCATAAGCGATGTTAGCCTGTACCTTCTCTCTAACATATCTTGGAAGGGCGATCAATGCCAAGTTATAAACGGCAGTTTCGGTTGGACTTGAGTACTCAATTATCTCAGTGCAGAGATTAGAAGATTTTATTGTACCGAGGTTTTGTTGGTTGCTTTTCCCGTTGCATGAATCCTGAACTCCAGGAAAGGGAGATGAGAGAAAAATTGGAAAAGGAAATGAGTACATGCCAATTGCTTAATCATCAAATAAGAGCAGAGTTAGAGTAATAGATGATTGGTTACCTTGAAAAACATATGTGGAGTTCCAGTTTCTGACTGGGATTTCAGTATTTCAAACCACAGAAACTGAGCACGAACTACCTTCTTCGCCTTCCCCTGAGCAAATGACACAATGAAAACTCAAACATTAGAATCCAGGACAAAATAGAACCAGATCTCATTAAGGAAGAGCAAAACCGAAAAGAAAGTAGAGAAGGAAATATATCTTACCTCTTGTTCGTACTTTCTGTATAGTTTCTCAAACTCTTCCCCCCAAACGTCTGCCAGACCCGGAGCCTCATTTGGGCAAAACAAGGACCAATCCTCATCCTTTTCAATTCTTCTCATAAATAGATCAGGAACCCAAAGAGCATAAAAGAGATCACGAGCTCGCTGCTCCTCCTGCAGTGGTAAAATCAATTCTAGTCATCACAGTAAAACAAAATGTGCAAACAAATATAAATACAATGACTATGACCTGAAATTACCTTGCCATGGTTCTTCCTAAGATCAAGGAATTCAAGCACATCAGCATGCCATGACTCCAGATACACAGCAAAAGCGCCTAAATACAAAAAACATTAGATGACATAGCACACTTCAAAAGTTATCCTGAACTAACATCACAAAGTGACCAAGATGGCGACATGACAAAGCCGCACCCTTTCTCTTGCCACCTCCTTGATCAACATAACGGGCAGTATCATTGAACACACGCAACATAGGAACAATCCCATTCGATGTGCCATTTGTTCCACATATATAACTTCCAGTGGCACGGATGTTATGGATGGACACGCCAATGCCTCCGGTTGATTTTCTTATAACTGCACATTCCTTCAGAGTATCGTAGATGCCCTCGATGCTATCATCTTTCATGCATACAAGGAAGCAGCTACTCAACTGTCAATGCATTTCCATAAAGTTAGGCACCATTGTTGAATTAACACGCCAAACTAGAATAGTCAGGACAAAGGAACTATTTTCAACCACAGATAACACGGTACACCTTCAAAGTATGCAGCAATAAGCTGAACAGCAGAATAACACAAAAGACACAATCAAAGCGGATTCATGACAACATACTTGAGGTCTAGGGGTTCCTGAATTGAAGAGGGTCGGAGAAGCATGTGTAAACCATCGCTGAGACATCAAATGATAAGTCTTGATCGCTGACTCGATATCATCCTTGTGGATCCCAATAGCTACTCTCATCAACATGTGCTGTGGTCTCTCCACCACTTTCCCTCCTACTTTCAACAGATAAGATCTCTCCAAGGTTTTGAAACCAAAATAATCATAATCAAAGTCTCTATCATAGATTATTTCACTATCCAGCCGAGCAGCATTCTGCCACCAATAGGTGCGGCGACGATTAGTTCAACATGCAAAATAATGTCAACTGAAGCTATAGTATATACAAATCAACTATATATCACAAAATTGAAAGAGAGAATACCTTCATGATAATTTCATAAACATCATCTGCAATGAGAGGCGCTTTAAGTCCAGATTTCTCATTGACGTGATTGTACATGACCTTGATCCTACATCACCGTTCCAAATTATATGTTAATTCAGTTTTAATGCAAAAGTCAATGCATACCACGTGTGGAAGATCAGAGCCAATTCTATACGCTTACGTATCAGAAAATGATTTCTTCGTGTTCTTGTGCAAGTTAGAAACTGCTATTCGTGCAGCCAACTGCAAATCATACACAATGACAATGTCAGATGCTCCATACAAATTTCTACATCAACGAGAAACAATCATGAAGCAAACAATTGGCGTCAAAACGTGTCAAGCATAAAGCAAATCAATGGTGATCATCCGATTATCAACTCATATATTCGGTGCCCAATTACCCACGGTGATAATGAGCATCAAATCATCTCAATACAAATTCAGATGCTAATCGGTGATTACTCAAATGGGACATTTCTACAAGTTCCACTATAAAATTGGAAATCATTCATTTAAGTGACATATCAATCAGCAAACGAACACCATCATATCATCACAAACAATCGCAATTCAACATAATACTCATCGAAACCTCACCAACGCGTAATCAGGATGATTAGCAGTCAACGCAGCAGCAGTCTCCGCGGCCAACTCATCAAGCTGACTCGTCGTGACCCCCTTATAAACCCCGGCACACACCTTCTGTGCCACCAGAACCGGATCACAGTACTCCATACTCAACCCGTAACTCAGTTTCTTCAATCGCGCCCTAATCTTGTCGAAATGGACCGTCTCTTGCCGCCCATCCCTCTTCACCACATACATCTTGGCCCGCGATTCGTCGATTCCTTGATCGGGAATTTCGCCGAACAGGTTGCAGGCGAGAATGATTTGATGGGGAGTTGAGTGTTGGCCTGTGGTTAGGGTTTGGTGGGGCTTTTTATAAGGATTTGGGGATTTGAATTTGGGGGTTTTTGAAATTTTTTGGCGCTAATTTTAGGGGATTGATGGTGTGTTTGGGAAGGGAACGGGGGAAACTTGTTTGGTACACTATTCATGGGTAACGTGTTGTTTGAAGTTGATGGGTTTTTGATTATTAGGAGGTGTGAATGATAGTTCGATGGAGATGTGAATAAGGTGGTATTAGTATAACATGTACTCTGTGCCATATTAATTATTCCTTTTATTTTATATTAATTATAACATTTTGTAATAATCGTATTATTCATTATGCATTTCGATATATTGTTCTTTATTAGTAAACGATATGATACGAATTTTATTTTGTCTCATGATTATAATTTATGGCATATATTATATTTGATGTTTCATGATAAATTTACAAAAAAAAAATCTTGAGAATTTTAATGGATACTAGCATTACGTCTTGTTAGACATTAATGGATGGAGAAGATTAAATGACTTGAGAATTTTAAAACAAAAAATAATTTTAAAAATCTTCATCGTTAGATATTATCTAACAACACACAACTTGTATGTCGATCATAACAAAATTCCTTTTTCCATTATGTTATTGTATTGCAAATGTGAAGGCTGTATGAAAAGAAAAATCACAACAAACAAAACAGATCACATTTAGCGATTTGAATCCATTAACTTGGTTTTTAATCTTCTGCTATGTGTACTAATTGTCAAGAAAATCACGTGACATGTGATTAGAATGCATATGGATTCTATCATTGACTGCGTGGAAATTTAGTACGTAATGCATCATGCTTGCCTAAAGATATTTCCCTACCTTATCTTGAAAAGTTTATATCTTGTATCCGAGACAAACCCCTACACGCACTCGTAGAATGACTTAACACGACCACATTTCATAGTTTCTGTAAATTTGTTGCAATATCAACTCGCATGATCTAAATTCAAAATCCACTTCAAACAGTCTCATTATTCACAATAATTCATACATCCAGCAAACACAAAAGTATCTCATTACATGAAACCAATACAAATGCAGCGACACATCCATGCTATTAAATGATCGATTATACCTTGAAAAAAGATATAACGACGAAGGTCCTCCTTGGAACGGCGACGCAGATCTAATGCTATTTGAACTAATTGAACTCTTATTGGATTTTTTTCATAATTAACAGGAAGGTGAGAGTGTTGAATTATACATAACTTGATTGATTCAGAGTGTTATTCAGAGTGTTGAGAGTGATGAATAATGCACAAATCGATTCAAAGTGCTATGAACTGTGAGCGAGAAAATGCTATGAGATAATGAAGCGAGAGCATCAAATAATAGATAGATAAGTTATCGAGGTTGTCACCAACATCACAGAATATGAAAAATCATTCCCATGATAATGAACTATAATGATGAGACCTAATAACATTAGATGTGGAGAATATCTATTCCTATCGAGTATTGAAAAACCTTATTATGCGATAATTATTTTTTGATACCCATTGTAAGTTTTTTTAATAATTTTGTATCCATTTTAATTTTGATAGTTCATATACACAAAATCGTGATTCAATACATATGATATGTATCGTTCACAAGATCATTGTTTACTTCAAGAATCATAATTGATAGTAAAATATAAGTGAAAATTTCAACAGATATTTTTGTATAAATTTCATCATATTTTCGGCAATTACACTCGTGTGTTATTCAGTGAAATTCTTGTATCCCCAATGACGGATTTAAATTCAGTCCCCTCATGTCCTTTCGATAAATCGATTGGCTCAACCTATAACTAATGATCCAACTGTTTGAGATGTTGGTTCCCTTGATATCTTAAACAGCACAAACAGCTCAAGATACAAATCTATCAATTTCTAATCTATGATTTTTGTTATTTTTTACAGTCCAAGTAAATTGTAGTAACCATAGTCACAAACCAAACACAGTAACCCTATCATCATATAAATCCCATAAAACCCAAACCGGAACCAACACCAGAGACCCACACGAACCGGAGTCTCTGTCCTCATATCAACCAAGTCCACCGGCCATCACCAGTCAACGCGCGCAGATGGCGGCGTCGGCATCGGCGTCGGCGGCGAAGGAGTCGACAACGGTGCCGCTGAGTCCGGCCGAAGGCGATCCAGAAGATCCGGCCAAAGTTCCTCTCACCTCCTCCTCGAACTCCTCCACTCGACAGGTCATCTCTAACATTCCGCGATCTTCGGATCTTGAATTGTGATTTCGGTTAAATCGAGTTGATTTCGGTGTTGATTGTGTTTTGAATCCTTGTAATGTGTTCCTTGTGTGTTTGATTGGTTGTTGAGAGCGAGGGAAGTGGATCGGGGTTTGTTTGTGAGATGAGTGTGAGATTATGTTTAGAGATCAGGGGAAGTGAGAAGTCGATTGTGTGAGTGATATTTGTGAGTAATCGGTATAGGGAGTTGATAGTTGAAAGAAGAATGGATAGAGTATCAAGATTGGAGACTTTAGGGTTGGATGGATTCGCCGAATCGTGTTCGTTTATGGTCAAATGGAATGTGATCCGCGATCATGGTAGTTTGGAAACCAATTGTATGGGAGCGGTTGGGATTTGATGAGATGAATACAGTGGTTGAAGATAATGAAGAATTTAGGGTTGGAATGTTATCCGCATTAGTTGTTCTGTTTGATGTTAATTATGGGCATTGTGATGCTGTGTGAGTCTGTGACTAATGGTATGGGATTCAAGGTCATTACCCTGTATGACATGGGACACCATGGTGTTTCACCTCATGGATGGTGTTAAGCGATTAGAAGTAACATACTCATGGTTTGGAGAAGTTTTGTGTCGAGAACATTGGAAGAAGATATGAATTGGGGTAAAAGCATGGTTTTTAAGTTAACAGAGCACACATACAAGGATCTAGAGTCTAGAGAATTCATAGTGGGCGTCAAGCCAGTGGATGAGTGGAAGCAAGGCAGTTGAACAATTTTGTTTTTCATTCATAAATCACAAGTACTAACAGCAGTGAATCAATGGAGGACTGACGAGGACAACTTTCAGAACTTTCCATAACTTGCATAGTAATCTGATAATTAAGCTGAACAAAGAGCTATGGGTCTCATAACTTCATGTTCTTCTATCTGGATTCTGGACCAAGGACGGAGAATCATCACATGATTGGTATATGCAATTCACATGTATTCGCAATTGATAGGTGTAAACTATGAATTTAGGTTCTTAGTTTGATGTGGTCTATCCTGCTCAGATTCATATGCCATAATGTCATGGTTGGGCATGGTTGCTGGAATCCCTCAAACCAGCAGTTCACCACCATCCCCTTTTTATCGTATTTGGAGAATTACAGATTTGTTGGTTATCATATGGCATTTTGACTTAAAGGACTGTGTTTCAAATGAAACCAAGATACTCGGTCATCATTTTGTCTTAACCAATCGTCATGTGTACTCTTTCCAGGCATGCTGTTATGTTCTCCAAAGTTGGGTTTCCAGAAAGTTCATGACCGGATGGTAACTAACCCAGTGTGGCCTTTACTCGTCATGCTGAGCTTTTCTGCTGCCTTGTCAATCTGACGTAGATTAAACCATATATTTGCAGTGTGGTGCTTTTCCCTGTTGCAGTGACATTCTTCATCACCTTTTGGATTATTCAGTTTGTTGATGGTTTCTTCAGTCCAATATATGAACAACTCGGCATCGACATATTTGGTGAATACCTCACTCCTTTTATCTTCTTCTTTTTCTAGGGAGGGGAAGATAAAGAAGGACCAGACACATATCAGATTGACACATGGAATTCACATGATTTCTACTATATTTTGATATCAATAGCATTCGTTTCTTGCTTTTGCCTTATTCCAGAGTAGAAGTTTGTTATTTACTGTTCCTGAATTTTAGTTCTCACCTGGTGTATTAGCCTTCCGTATCTTTGAGCTTTTTTATATACCA
Organism: Drosera spatulata; assembly: GCA_035668315.1. Taxonomy (NCBI): domain Eukaryota; kingdom Viridiplantae; phylum Streptophyta; class Magnoliopsida; order Caryophyllales; family Droseraceae; genus Drosera; species Drosera spatulata. The sequence continues at coordinate 34,629 of JAOVYX010005499.1, forward strand.
CAGGCTCACAGTTATCTGGAATGTTTTAGCTTGAAAAAAATTTGTTTTTTAATTGGGCCGCACAATGCAGTAACTTGTCATACTTTGCAAGTGTTGTTTCCTCATGGTTGTAACACCATGCTCCAGACCCCGATGCCAATTCCTTAGGGAGGTGATTGAGGAATTGGTGATGCCATTTCATTTTATCATAATCTGGGTTTGTATTGATTGGAAACTTCATCATGCAGGACTTGGCTTTGTCACATCCTTGCTCTTCGTGTTCCTTGTTGGGATTTTTGTTTCCTCGTGGTTGGGTGCTACAGTGTTCTGGCTTGGCGAATGGTTTATCAAGAAAATGCCATTTGTTAGGCATATCTACTCGGCATCCAAACAAATCAGCACAGCGATATCCCCTGGTAATACACAATTCTGGAATATTATTTGTTTTCTATTCTTGACAATTGCTGAAGCGAGCTTTCATTGATTTGGTGTTTTTCTCTGTTGACTAGACCAAAATACTACCGCTTTCAAAGAAGTGGCAATTATTCGTCATCCACGTGTTGGTGAATATGCATTTGGGTTTATCACATCATCTGTCGTCCTCCAGGTACTTGCAGTACATTTTCAGTACTTGAATATGCATTTGGGCTTATTTCAAATGTTTGTAACTTGATTCAGAGTAGAATGCTTCACTCATGCTGTCAAATCATTGTGATATTGGTTTAGAACTTTTTAGAGGATACATCCATTTTTTAGAACAGGAGCGAGGAGGTTACTGGTCATGATTAAAGAAAAAATCAAAGACTTGTGGATGGTGCATGTTTAATTTATAGCAGACAAGATCAAATCAATTGAATAGGACCTTTTTGTCGAGTAATTATTAGCTAATGAAATATTCTCTCTGTAGAAAGTAATGTAGTAGTAGTTATTTGGTTTTATGTTCAGGTACTTAATAGAATGTGTCATTGTGTATGTTTTTGAGTTGATACTCCACATGGATAATATCTTTAATGCGGATTCAAATTTTCTATTCTTCATATGAGTTAGCATCACGTTGACATTTCTTTTTGGGACTGGAAATATGGTTTATGGATTAAAGATTTACAATATGTCTTAACACGATAGGCTGTTGCAAGTGCCTTATTAATAAGTTGGAGGATTGGGGTAAGGTGTTATTCTTTAATGGGCTCTGCCTCTACGCTTATTTTACATGTACTTCTGTTGCAACCCCGTTCCCACCACATGCTCATTGCCAAGTCTATAGGTATATTATTATTTGTGCATGCTCCTGTTGCTATTACTGCTATCTAATTCTTGCTAGATTTGATACGCAGATTCAATTTGTTTCTTGCTGTTCATTGCAGATGGATGAAGGGGATGAAGAGCTCTGCAGCGTGTTTGTCCCAACAAACCATCTATACATTGGTGATATCTTTCTAATCAACTCCAAGGACATTATAAGGCCAAATCTGTCTATTCGAGAAGGCATAGGTTGGTTCATTCTTGCCTTTTCTTTTTGCATGTTTACCGCATGCCTTTTTATCAGTATCATGAAGATTAGTCAAATAGTAGAATTCCTGAGTTTCCTGAGCACACTTGGACTCTAGATGATAAACTGGTCCAGGAACATCAAAACCTAATTGTCCTTGTGCTTTGATGCGTTAAGTTGAAGACCAGTGTAGTCTAAATGCATTCCTAAATAAAAATGCCGTGGAGAAATTGTGAACATTGTGAACTTTTAATCAGGCCCTGCATGCTATATGGCCTAGTTAATCTCCAAAACTTATTTGTCTCTGCCATTTTGGATTAATTTAATAGGAAATCGATTCACATCTTTACACAAGAGGTAGAGTAAGCTTAAGCACTTCTAGTTCAAGCCATTAGTATACTTAATCACTGAGGTTGCAATATTAAGCATATATTTTTCCAATCTTTTCTCGGACGGCCCACGGCCACTCCATTACTAAGGCTTGTGAGGTGGATGGTATAATGTTGAGTACATAGTGTACTTCTGACTATCGATATGAGATATCATGTTACTTCAAGGCCAATTTTTGAGGAACGGTAAAATTGCTTTCATTGAACCATCAGTATATCTGGAAACAGGATCTGCAAATTGCATTTGTTTTGCATGTAGTAACAAGCTATAGTGTAGAAATACCTGTTTTGAGTTTCCCTACTCTTTATTCCCTACAGATCACATACCTGCTAATGTTTTTATTTGACTCAGAGATCATTGTTTCCGGGGGAATGACGATGCCTCAAACAATTGCTCCAATGGAAAGACTTACTCGGCCGAGTGAACGGATAACGTTGAACAGGATAACATGAGACACTTCATTGCTGTTGTTATGAGAGACCTTGCCTATTGTCCTGGGTCCTGAGTCCTGAGGGAAACAAAAGGAAGAATTGAGCTGCTGTGCTTTTGTAGTTAGTCTTGCCTATACACCTCTCCTGTCATTAAGGGCCATGCTCTAGTAGCCGATTCATTTTCCGATACTGATAGAACTCTCGATTGTTCTGCCTCGGTTCTTTGCGCTAAGAAAACAACCACTTGAAGGGCTTTCTTCCACGGTTGTACGTATACATCCGAATTCAGAAACTTATAGAGAAAATGTTGTATTGATTCTAACTGCTTGCCTCTGTATCAAAAGTTCCATGGCCTTTCTCCCGAGAGACTCGTGAATATCAGAAAATCCCTTGTGAGTTGTATGATTAATTTCGCCCGTATTACTGGCTTGTACTGCTCCAGGATTAAGATCTAGGCAACAGTGTGGGGAGGGGGGGGGGGGGGGGGGTTGTT
>JAOVYX010005510.1:0-37405 GCA_035668315.1 Drosera spatulata
TTGGATATTATGGCAGATCAGTTGTCTATATTGTTTAAATGTAATAAATGATCTGCAAAGCTTCCGCTTTAAGTGTTATAACTAAACAGGTATTTGGGACTGTAAGTTATGACTATTGTACTGTTTGTGTTTTCCTTGACTTCTGAACTCTTAAAACCCATTCGGTTGTTAGCCTTGTCACGGACCGGGTCCGTGACGGCATAACGCTCATGTGTCTTCCTAAGTGGAAAGTCGGGATGTTACAGCCGGGCCTGTTGTTGGGCCCCTATCGTTGGGCCTGCTTCGGGTCGCTGCTCGGCCGACTGACGAGCCGCAATCGGGCTGTTCGTCGGGCCGAAATGGGCCCATTGGGCCGAGCTACAAACAGTCGTTGTCGGGCATTCACATCCGGGCTCGGGGGTGGCCGAATCTGGGATGGGACGGCTGAATCCGTTCGCCAGAGAGGTGGGGCGGCGGCGCATGGCAGGGACGGCGCGTGGTGGTTGATGCGGCTCGAGGATCGCGTCTGCGTCGGGGCCCATCGTGGCTGGATCCGATGGAGCGGCACGTCTTGGTGGCGGCAGCTGTGGATCGACGGTGGCGGAGGCTGCCTGGGCGGTAGCGTCTTGGGCGGCAGTGGCTGTAGCTGTGCGCGGTGGTTTGGACAGCGACGCGGCTGAAGCTTGCTCGCTTGGGCCGGGAACGATTGTCGGCGACGGTGGTTGAGGTGGCGGCAGCCTAGGGCGACGGTGCATGGGGTGGTTGGTGGTGGAGATGGTTGAGGAGGGTTTGGTGATGGTGGTGTCGGGTGAGGGAAAATGAGATGATGAGGAAGGAGTGAGTATTTTGTAATTATGGATTGTATTTAATCCATCCCTCCAAACATTTTACGGATTATATTTATCCGTGTTTTATATAATTTGTCTTTTGATAATTAATTATTATCGATTTATTATCTCAAATATTTTATAATTATGTTTCGTTTAATTATCTTAAATTTTCAAGGTTAAACCTGTGTCTCAAATGCATAATAATTTTAACGATGTAACGTTCGTCGTTCATAAATTTTATTCGCGTATTTATTATATTCGTACCGTATGTATATTTTATATTCAATATATATTTTTAAAATCGAAAAATTTTTGGGTTATTACAACAAAGTTGAATTTGTTACAGAGGCAAAGTTCAATATATATTCTTAATTATGGCAAAATTTGATGATTAAAGTTGGTAATACTTAGAACGGAGTTGTTAGTACTTGACTTGAAACCACTCGCGGCCGATCCACGAGCAAGAAATAGCAGCGGAGCTATACACAATGTATATGATAAAGAAGAACTGTTAGATAAAAGATTTTACTAAAGGATTTCTGATTGAAAATTTTCACAATTATATTATTACTCAAATTGAACAAATGAAAGGGGTGTGTGTCATGATTTAGATAAGTCAAGTAATAAATCAATGGTTGATATTAAAACAAAATATATGAATGGTTGAGATTAGGATGCTAGGTTGTAACCTTAGTCATCGATCTTTGTTTTGATCTTGACCATTCAATGCTCGTTTAATCTCAACTATTTATTTATCAATAGATATATATATGTCATAACACCCAAAATATTTTTTTTTTTAATCTTCTTTGTTTAAGGTAATCTGTAAATCAAGAACTCTAAAATAAATTTATCTTTACATTATTTTTCAGTCTTTAGACACTAAATTAAAGTTCTTTAGACAATTTACTAATTCTTATACCCTATATATATATAACACCGAGCCCATTGTCTTAACCATCAAGCTTTTGTAATTTTCACCTGAGAATTCAAAGGCCATAAGTTTCCCTCTCTTGTCAAGAATCAAGACAACTCGAAAGAAGATGATAAACAATGGAGGACACGACGATCCAAACTGTCTGTACTACCTCGCTTCGATCAACCAAGCTAGTAATGTAAGTATTCTGTATCCTTTCACTTTCGATATTAATTTTGCTTTCGGATGAACCGTTCCACAGATGTATCGGTAACTTTTATGTGGTTGCTGTTTAGACATAATCTTTCCCTACATGTAGTAATATGCAATTGAATGCCTTTCGCCTTTTTCAATGAGAATCTTGGATTGTTTGTCGTGCTACTTAGCTATCTTTACTGTGAGTCCATGAAAATTACGAGTAAAAGAAGTCTAGTATGGGATCAGTAGGATCAAGCATCTAGTTATGTCGGATCTGCCTTGTCAAAGAAGATCGGATAGTTGCAAATTGTTGTATATATGAATATAAATGGTCGCTTTGTTACCATACTTGACGAATTTGAATATACTTCAGAAAAAATCTTTGGAACGTTTCATAATTGTCTGACTTCATGTATTGTAGATAACATGTATCTCGTTATTGCTTCCTAGTTCCTCTGCCTCATATACTGTTTTCGACGTATTCGATGATCAGAATCTTGGTATGTTTTGTCGTGCGGCCTAGCTATCTTTGTAAGAGTATAGTATGGGATCAGTATGTAGTATATATCAAGCATCTTGTTTCCAATCTGTTTTGTCGTATAGGGACGGATAGTTGTAATTAATTCCTTGTATGAATTAAATCATCGCTAGCTCTGTTATCATATATACTTAACGAATTTGAAAACACTTCCGAAACCAGATGCCGAATCGTCGTCTGATATCATGCATTATCGATAACATATGTTTCGCCGTTTGTTCCTAGTCGCTCTATTTCATGCTTCTTTCAACAAGCGATTTCGAACGATCGATATTAATTTGACACTCATGTTCTTTTTTCTGAACAGAACCGTCACGCTTATCAAGCTCGAGAAGTCATGCACAACGAATTAAACAGCATGATCGATGTTGCTGAGAAGCCGCACAAGGGTAAAAGAGGCCACTTCTTTGCTGAACATATCCCTATTCTGTCCGTTGAAGTTGGGAATTGGAAGGTATGATATCTAACTTATTACCTCTAAAGTTAATAAAGAAAATCGATGATCACTTGTCGTTTATGTAGTTATTTAAAACATGTACGTATGTGTTTATGTATTCATATCTGTCTGTGCACGCTTATGCAGTTATACTGAACAGTGGATTGTTGGATTAACTCGAGTTTTTCTAGCTACTAAATTCATACTATTCTATGATACAGAGGAGACCTAGCGATGATGATGTACAGCAACCAAAGCTCGCGATCTGCTATGCCAAGAAAACGATGTATGTTGAGCTCCCTAGCAGCCAAGGGACGACCAAGAAGAGACTCTGTATCACATGGGAAAAGATTGAGCATATTGTTTGTCATAAATTTCTTACATACATATGGATGCTGATCATAGTGGTAAGCATATTACGAAAATATCCGCTGTAAAGATCATATGTTCTACATCGTGATTGTGCTGAACTAATGCAATGATCTCGATCAATCTTGTGGGTGCAGGTGAAAGGCAATCCCCAAATCCAAAGTGCTTTACCTCGAACAGAATCCCAGAAGACGGCGTGGGGACCGTTTCAGGAATTTGTCGAGGGACGGGTTTTTACACCGGACTGCCGGGACAGGTATCTTTCTTTACACTATCCACAAACCTTAGTCACTTTTATAAGTACTGTATTTCATATGTTTGTGATCTTAGTCAGTTTGAGCTATTCTGATGCAAACAATACGAATGTATGCGTCTAATGTATATACAAAGCTTATTTCAACAGCATAGACCAAACGAATTTTTCTGATGCAAACAAAACAGATAGTTATGAATTACATTTAGAAAGCTTATTTCGCCAATATAACTTGTCTTGCCTAACATGTTGAATGTGAAAATAACTGTAGACTTACGTTTACAAGGCTCTCATAATGAAGATTGTTAACTTGATTTTCTTTTCCTTCTATGCAGCAAGTCTTATTTCAGACTCGAGTTCAGGAAAGAATTGCTGAAAGAGCCGTATATGAAGATACTCGAGACTTATCCGGAATTAAAAGGAAGGCAACACGTTCCATTTCAACTCCTGCGGCTATGGAACCTTCCACTTAATCTCGTGCATCCATGGAACCTTCCAGCTGAGCTTGTGCAGCAACGGAACAATCCACGTCAATCCGTGTTGCAACGAGACTACCCACCTCAACCCTTGCAGCAGAACTTTCCTACACAACCCCTGCAGAGACTGAAGTTTCCACCTGAACTCATGAAGCCACTGCACGCGCTGCCTCAATCCGGAGAGTCACATAACCATCGGTCTCAGTTCCAGCAGCCACGAACTGTTGAGATGTTCCAAAGTCAACCCCTGCATCGATTGAAGTTTCCACCTGAACTCATGAAGCCACCCAACGTGCTGCCTCAATCTGAAGAGTCACACAACCATCCGCCACAGTTCCAGCAGCCACGGATTGCTCAGATGTTCCAAGGACAACCGCTTCAGCAGAATCACAATCCATCTTCTATACAGTTCACTAATGTTCATGGCATGCGAAGTTATGCAAGCGAGCAAACATCACAGCGGCGTGATGCATACTTACCAGGTAACGTTTGTTTTCCGATCTTCTGATTACGAATCTCCTGTCCTGAGTGTAAACCAGCCATGCATACTCACATTTTCTTTTCTTCATTTTAAGAATAAGGAATACCAGAAAAAGTTTATGCATCGCCATCTGGTCACTAATTCACCACTAGCTCTGAAAGAAAAATGACAACATTCACGTGTAATAAACAGGCCAATATAGAAAAGTGAATCTCTTCTTCAGTGCTAATTTATCATGACAAGTCCTTGCAATGCTCTATTTAAAACCACACTGCAGTACTTTTTTAGGGCCTATATATCTACCGGTTATCCTTGAGTCTAATTATCTGAAATAAAGTTACAACAAACCATTCTTCATGTATTAAATCTAAAGTGAAGAGATGAAATGGCTTGAACCAGAATTATCAAATGGTTTGAATGTCGTTAGTTCATATATAGGAATGTCATCATTGTAACCTTCTAATTCCTGTTTTTTTGTGCTACAGTTCCGAAAAGAAGAAGGGTGGAAGTTCCTGCAGGTTCAACTTCATGCCAGCGTGTAGCAAACGATGAAAGCCATGGCTACATTGATCCCGGATGCTACAATCAAGGGTCCTCACACATTTCTCATGCAGTGGCACAAGCGAACGGCCAAGCAAACCAGGATAAGGTGCAGAGACGCTTTCAGGCACCAGGACAGGGATCATTTGGTCCTCTTGCTCATCACGGTTCGACAGTAGTCCCAAACCAGACCCTTCACGGCAACAGCAATGGAAGCCAGATGAGGCCTACTATGTCAAGGTCAGTGCATACCATCCGGGGTGACCATATGCACACTGGAGGGAATATAACGACTCCTCAGAGTTCGACCCAAAACTGTGGTTACAACGGTTTCAATGTAGCGCCAAACAAGAACCTTCACACCAACAGCAATGGCAGCCAGGTGGGGCCTAATTTGCCAACGCAGACGCCAACATTCTTGGGTGATCGTGTGCAGCACAGTGGAGTGAATACAAAGATGCCTGAGAGATCAACTGAGGATTTTGAACTGATGGAGAACAGCGAACCAGAGGGCGATTTCCTTGAAACTGAGGAACGTACTGATAGCGATGAAGAGGGCGTTCCCTTTGAAACTGAGGACCTTCCTGATAGCGTCGAAAATGTTGAATGAACTGGCTCTAGCTGCATGCTGCTGCAGCCACTGCTTCTTCTTGCAAATGAATCGGCTGCTTACTGCGATGGATGCTTGGCAGCGGGAGTCGCTTTCTCTTTCCACAACCCTACCAACTAATGGATGAAATAAAGAGGGACCAAAGCTGAAGATTTACTCACGTCTTCCCAATTCGAACCCCAAGTTGAGTGCTGAAGTTGCCGAATCTGTTCATCAAGTGATGCGATCTGACAATGGAAAGATGTATAGACCATAGATGATGTATATAGCCTTGTGTGACATGATCAAGTGAATGAGTCGATGTCTGAAATCACTGGAGGATCTTATTGTTAGCTTCGGCTACTGAAATTCCTGCAATTTATGCAAATTTTTCATGTTATGCTTCCTAATGTGTCTAATCCGCACGAGAACTTAGCTATTTGCTAATCTTTCTGTACATTATACTATAATGTGAGTTCCTTAGCATCGCGAATATGCGCTCTGGTTAATATATAAAACCAGTTAGACTCCTACTGGTCAGAATCCATTTAACATCTGCAAGGGAGAAATATTGAGTTTTGTTCAATGGGTCGAGCTGTTGATGAACTAGCTAGTCTAGCTAGTACTAACTTCCTTATCATCCAAGTTTTATCAAGAATCAAGAAAGGCAAGAGAGGAAGGCAAGAATAGCAAACTAAACACAACATATTAAAACTATGTTAACCTAGCTCAACCTCGAACTTCTGTGCAAACAAAAGGTTCAAGTATTCGCTTTTCCTTTTCCTTCTAAAACATGGGCACAAAGGATTCTCATATAACTACAGTAAATATAATAAATCAATGTATAACTACGGTAAGTAAATTGAGGTGAACGGTACTTGATGCAATTTTGTCGACAATCATGGCTAAGCTGCAATGCAATGCGCCAAATAACTCCCCCAAGGACAGGCCCTTCGCACCAGAACTGGTTCACCAGATTCTATGTGAACGGATACGCGAGTCTGAACCAGCGTCGGATCTCTCCAGCGAAATCAGTTGATTTGATCAGGAACTATCCGGCCGTTGTCCTCATTGTCATCCAGAGAAGCCGATAAGTAGCTTAGGATAAATCCATCAAGATTGCCCCCGAGAACAGAATCAGGGTCAGACACCTCATAGTTGGTGCGGAGATCCTTCACCATCTGATACGGCTGCAGGAAGACAGACAGTCAACCATTAGCGTGTGTAATGTGAAACAATAATTTTACTGCATAATACGTTTTTCTCAATTCATACATGAAGCACATAAGTTCGTATTTGGTTTCCCCAACTTATATCTGTGAGCGATTGTGTATGTTGAGCGTTCATTTGTGCCTGACGAGCCATCTCGAGTTGGTCCAAACGAGATTGGAGCACTGCCATTGCCGCAGCCTTGTTCTGATGCTGTGATCTGATTTCACAACATGAGACAAGTAGCAAAGCAGGTTTGTTAATTTGAAGAAACTAACATAGCTGAAGCAGGACCAAAGGAAAAAAAAAAAATGGTGGCTTACCTTTCGTTTTGACAAGTGGCAGAAATCCCAGTAGGAATATGAGTGATTCTTACAGCACTATCCGTTGTGTTAACGCTTTGGCCACCCGCACCACCAGAACGGAAACGATCAATTCTGAGATCAGATTCGTTGATTTGTGCACGGAAAGGCACATCAGAAAGGATGGGGATAACTGCAACGGCAGCAAATGATGTGTGCCTCCGTTTTCCGCTATCAAATGGAGATATACGTACTAATCTGTGAACTCCTACTTCAGCTTTGGCATATCCAAATGCATAATCACCATCGACTTTGATCGTAGCCCTCTGAAAACGTTCGCCAAGTCATATCTATAAGATAATATTTATCACAACATCTTGTTCACTCCAAGGGAAGGACGATTTTACCTTAATCCCCGCGATATCACCAGGCATTTCGTCCACCACAGTAATTTGATATCCATGACGATGAGCCCATGACTTGTACATTTGCATGACCATTGCAGCCCAGTCCATGCTCTCTGTGCCCCCAGCTCCGGCCTGAACCTACAACAATGATTAAATTTTAATACATAGTTTACAGTACTCTCTATACTAGTATGCTATGAAGAAACATTTTAAGGTTTTGCAAAAGCATTATTGCAATCACAACACATAGCAGAAACTTTCATCTAGGCCAAACGGGCCACGTTCACAGCCGAGAAATACACTCAAATAAGAGCAACAGAGTGTAATTAATCATCAGACCACAATAGGAAACTGAGATTTTATACAAGGCGCGAGGAGACTTCATCAATCAGAACGACTTCATCAATAAGAAACACTAAGTAACTGTATGTGAAGGTAAAGTAGAGGAAGAAAACTTTAACATATACACATCGATTAATTAAACTAAATTGAAGGAGGAAAAACAAAAGAAAAAGTTTTAAGAATAATAAAAAAAATGCATAAATGCTCAAGGTTGCCTGTGGATGCTAACCTCTATGAAACAAGAGCAAGGATCATGTTCCCCTGATAAGAGAGTATTAAGCTCCTTCTCCTTTGAATCCCTTCTCATATTAAGTAGAGACTTCATCAGTTCCTGCAACAAAAGAAACAAAGAGAAAATGCCTCGAAAATTAACAAAGGTTTTTAAGTTTAGCAACATTGCCAATATTACGCCAAGTTCTAAGGTAAGGATAAGTGTCAGATCTATACAATCGTACAAATTTGGTGGGTAGCAGAAAGTAAAAGAAATTGAAGACAAATAAAGGCACAGCAAAATTAACATAAATGCTTGAGATAACTGATGAGATACACTTAACAAGAACAAAAGATCAGATTATTGTAAGCATCTTTAGAATTTCTGCAAGTTTTTAACGACATGAGATCTCTTGGTCATATAATTTCTTGAATCAAACAATGATTTTGGGAGAGCATGGCGTAGTGGATACTGATATGAATTCATAAATATGAACACTTAAATACAGAAAAGATCCGAGCACATGCCTAAAAGCGAGAGCGCACCGATTCCAACTCTGCATCCCCCTCATCACGAGCAAGCTTTATCATGTCAATATGCTCATACAGCTCCTGCTCAATTGCTTTCACTTCTTTTACTTTGCCCATGAGTGAACCATGTTCACGGCTTATCTTTCCAGCATGGACTGGATCATCCCAGATATGAGGTTTATCTAGCTCGGCTGACAGTTGATCCAACTTCACCATCAACTTTTTCCACTGCATACGACAAAACGATCCACTAATCAGATGGAAAATAAATACTCCATAAACAAGCCAAAGTTGAAAAGCATTTCGATGCATTTCTTCCTCAGCAAATTGGTTCCCTCAAAGTTCATGGAGATGACTAAACATAGTCTAGTGACAATCTGTTGTCACTTGCCTTAGTAACATCTGCCCCAATGATGATCTACTATTAATATTAAGGTCTCTGTAGTAAACACCAACCAAGTAAATCATGATATTCAAGTTCAATGTGGATGCAAAACACAAGGAAAAAATACACTTCAACTAGTTTCTTGTGAATTCTTATACACTGTCAATGAAATAACTAGCTTCCACTCTAAAAGCCATGCCTCAGAGCTCTTCCTTGGTCATTACATTGCAATCGCGGTACACAACTTAAACAAACAACACACATAGCAAATTTACATTTGCTAAATCACCTGAAGCCGCTTCTTGATCAAATGAATCGATCGGGCAATGGCAGAAACATGACTCGTCCAATCACTCCCATTCTCATCCAATATCGCCCACTGATTCCCAAGTATCCTTTCCACCGTCAACCCGTCACTCGTCGAGGGTTCCGTCGCAGAATTCGAACCAAATAACCTCACCCCACATGATATCACACTAATCCCATCAAACCTAGTTGAATTCCTCGCACCATTTATCGAATTATACCCAAATAATAGACTTTTCCGCTCAAAATTCACATGTCCAGATCCCAAAATCTCATCTTTGATGTTCCAACTCCAAAATCTACGACCCAAATCAACAAAGATTGGATTGTTGAAGAGAAACCCATATGGGGAATTGGGATTTTGAGGTGGGATTTGGGGAAGAAAATGAAGTGTTGGGTTGGATTGGGTGAAAATGGTGGTTGATTGGAGGATTAGGGATCGGAAATGGGATCTTTTTGGTATGAGATTTTGCATTTTTGGGGGTTTGGGGGGAAGGAGTGATGTGCTAGGGTGTTTTATTGTAAAACGAACGATAGCAAAATTCATTTTCGAACAAAACAGCCGTGAGTGCCTTTCTCAACAAATAAGATAAAATAAAATAAAAAAACGGTGACGAGTGAATTGGATTAGGAAGTTCAATTTAGTTTTCTATCGGAAATGTTACATTTTTATGAGATTGAGATGTTGTAACATTACGTTTTGACACAATCCTTTGAAATTATCTCCATATTTTTTTCTCATTCAGTGAAAAATGCTAATTGTATAGTTGAGTGATTCTAAGAACAAGTTCAATCATAAATCAAAAGAATGATATTTTTATAATGAGAGAATTATTTATTAGGCATTAGAAAATAGAAAAAAAAGAAACATATCCCACATAAATCCCGTCAGGTGTAGGATGTGGAGGAGGATACCTCTACATAATAAAGTAATGTACGCAAACCTTATCCCTAATTTTATAATTGAAAACTTTGGATGTAAAATAGAACTAAATATTGGAGTTGAAATGCATACAACAATTTGAAAACTAAATGAAAAAGATTATAAATTAATATTTAATTCCAAAATGTTAACCAGTGAGGTTGGAATGTTGTGATTGTGAGGAATTTTTTATAATTGGAAACTTTGGATATAAAATAGAATCGGATATTGGAGTTGCAGTTCTCTAAATATAATTTTTGATATCAAATTTTAAAAATAACTGTATTTATTTTAGCATCAAAATTGAACTTGCTTAGATAAGCCTAGTAAATGGAGAGCATTAATTTCATGTCCATTATATAAAGGAGGAAAGTCAATGAGCATTCATTATATTCAAAATTTAATTTAAAGGATGAATGAATACAACGCAACACATTGCCATGGGGAAATACATAACATGTCCTTTTACGTTTACCTCATGCCTTTAAAAAACTAGTTTGTGTCACAAACATTTTCGTATCAGCTTAGAGAGTTCACGCCATGGAAACGTCAATCAAAGCAACTCTCATCCTTGCGATCCTAGTGTTGGCTTCGGTCTCCATGCCAAAGGCTACGGCGAGGATCCATGTCCGCATCTTCAATAAAGTACCGGACAAAGCAACCCTTGTCGTTCACTGCAAGTTCAAGGATGATGATCTGGAAGTCCGATACATTCCTTACGGCGGTCTTTTTGAATGGACATTCAATCTTAATCATAACGAGTTCTTCGTGACTACGTTGTTCTTCTGCGGATATCACTGGCACCAGAAAACAGTTATGGGGGACGCTTTCGATGCTGACAGAGATCTCGACAGGTGCGGCCAGTTTTGTGATTGGACAGCGGATGCAATGGGTGTTCATGGGACTAATGATAGGGGGGAGATTGATTATATTTATCCATGGAAGCAAAAGGATGAGGAGTGTAGAACATATCAACCCATAAATAATCAACATATGCACAATATTGTGTATATGCTCTTCTTGTTCAGTTTTCCTCCTCTGTTGATCTGATCTTTCTTTCAATAATCATGCATCATGCAAAATGGTTGATAACTCGACAAGACATTACCCAGGTCATTTACTTGATTACCCGCCAGCCTATCGTCCAATATCCTCGGCTAGAAAGGTCAGGGGTGGCCGCCGGCCCCTGTCATTGAAATAACACTAGTGTGCATCAGGAAAACAATATGTATGCCGTGTGTCAGAACGTAACTTCAGTACTTCTCAAGAAAAATTTTAGGCCGCGAGAAGTATTCATAGTAAAAACGAGACGGATAGCATGCTTGAGTGTCATAGGAAGACTCTTAACAATAACTTGTGTATAATGCACTGAGAATGTGTATACAGGTGCACCAAATTTGTTTGTACAAGGGTTTTGATTAGTTTTGTACATACACAACAAAAATTCTTCACAAGAGATACAAAATACAGGGTGTGTTAAATATCAACATCATTCGGTACATGGTTCAAGAACTTGAACCCTCCTTACACAGGTCGCAAATTCGATTCGTGTGTATACTGAAAATGGTGATGTCACAACATATGTGGGAAATAAATTAACTCAGGTGTCCTTACCAAGATCCCAAATAAATACCATTATTGATTGATATCCAACTCAGATAAGCATAAACAAAAATTAATTTCATTTCTACTAAAGGGTAGGTGATCATTCCCAACATGCTTCCTCGTCAAAACAGTAAATGCATGCATGTATCATAACGATATGTCGTTGGTGCTGCAAAAGACAACGTACGTATTGGCTGCTGTAAATTATAGGTTGAGAAAATTTATACTATAAGTTCAAAAATTTATACTGTAATTTGTTGAATGTATACAAGTCAGATTTTAGTTATAAAATACACTGAAAATTTGATTGTATCCATTCAATAACTTACAATATGGATTTTTCAACTTACAATATAAAATCACCAACCTACAGTATTTACAGTCGTCACTACGTTACCTTTTGCAACACGGATGATTTTCCCATATCATAAAGTAACATCCAAATATTAACTTCATTCAAGAACTTTCATTTCTTCACAAGCACTTGTATATATACACACTCATGGAAGGCATACGTATAGAATAACTAAAATCTCACTTATCACAATACAAACATGGTCGAATCGACTTTGAGAAACATTTGAACCATGGAAACGCTAGTCAAAGCAAGTCTCATCTTCGCGATCCTAGAGTTCGTATCTGTTTCCACGCCGAAGGCTTCAGCTGACGCAAGTAACGGTTGGCACCTTTTTCCGCCAAAGGTCCATGTCCACATCACCAACAACGTTCCGGACAAAGCAACCATTGTCGTCCATTGCAAGTCCAGAGACGACGATCTGGGAGCACAGTATATTGCTTATGGACAAGTTTATGAGTTCGCGTTCTATATTAATTTCACGGCTACTACACTTTTCTTCTGCGGATATCATTGGCAGGCGAAAAATGTGATCGGAGATGCTTTCGATGCTCATAGGGACGGAGGCCGATGCAAACATAAGTGCGACTGGACGGTTGATGGTACGGGTATTCAGGGGATGAACGAGTTTACGGGTGTGGTTGACTATGTATATCCATGGAAGTAAAATGCTGAAGAGTGTAATCATGTTGACTTATAATGAATATGCATAGCAGCATGATACTAACTTCTTGTGTCCATGTTGTCTAATCAATTTTTATATAAGTTTGACTGCTGAGCATGATACACAAATTTACAATACCAATAACTTTCCATAATTCTCTCCGTAAATTTTGACTAAAAGGTTACAGATATATACTCCCTCCATCCCGAAAAAATTACAATAATTTTTTAAATTGAGCTGTCTAACAAAACTTACAACACTATCCTATTAGAAAAATTTTTGAGCTAAAAATAACACGTCTATATTTACTTTATATCACATTATCATCCTTCATTATCATTTTCCCATCTCCATTATTTTATCTATTTTTTTTCTTTCTCTCTCTTCCCATCATCAAGGATAGAAAGATAAACAATAAATAACCATAACATAAGATTTTCCATCAATAATGACAAAAAACTACACACGAATTAAGAATTTTAAAAACATATAATTTAACTCTCCGCTCCCCTCTCTCTCCTTCCTCCTCTCCTCCTCTGTCGATTCTCCTCCACCACCTTGAATTTGTTATCATCGTTATCGTCGTCGAAACTGAACGGGTCTGGTTCCGGGTCGAGTAATGACAGGAGGAACGATGATGATCAACATCGAGTGAATTTGGATACATTGTTAGAGAATTGGTGGATTTGAGGTTGATTGATTGTTGTGTTTCATGGTGGTGCGTGTGGTGAACGTAGGCATTATGTTCGTGTGTAATTGATATTTGGGTGTTGTTTTTTGTAGGGATTTTTTCGGGATTAGGGTTTCAAGTGGTCAGGGATTCAGGTGTGAGTAAGGTTTAGGTTTTTTTTCAGTTTTAGAGGATGAGTAAGTATCGGATTATAAGAATTTGATGTAGATTGGATTCGTAAGAGTCTGAGAGTCAGATCCAATTGGTATGAATGGTGCTTGCTCGCTCTGTTTTTTTTCTTAATACGTTGTGTTTTTTTCTTATTCTACAGTTCTGTTTTATTTTTGTAATGTCGCTCTTTCTTTCTGTAATATCCCGAAATTTTGATATTAAATATATTATAAAATATAACGCTATTTAAACGTACGAATAATAGAACGAATACGTAACTTTAAACATAACGTTATAACGGTGTAACGTATGTTTTTAACATACGTACTACGTGCATGCGACGTTATGACGTAACGTTATAATGTTATAATACACGTATTTGGGCTAATAAAATACAGTCTCGAAAACATTCGAAATTTGCAACGAAACAAATGTCATTAAATTAGAAATAATTTTGTCTATTTGCAGACATATTTTTCGATACAATAATAGAACGAAATATGGATAAAAATATACTGATTATAATCAAACGAGGGAGCGAGTTTGAAATATTCAAACTTCCCCCATCGAATTCCTTTTCCCCTTCACTGTACACAATCATGCCACCGCGCATGCCCTACCACCTCACCCAGAAATCCCGCCCATATCACCTCACAACATCTTACCAAGATCATCGCCATTCACAATCCATCAACACACTCTCCTCGTTCTCCCTTTCTCCTGCTTCATCACCATCAACCACCACCAAGAGCCGTCACCCTCTACCACCACCAAGAGCAGCGCCACCATCACATCATCGTCTCCAAACAACAGCACCAACGAGAACGTTGAGAACGAACATGGCAGCAACTTCAGGAGTGCAAACTGATAACAGCAGCAGTGATCGGAAATGAAGAGATCAGCGAACGAAGTTCACAGCAAGAAAAACGAGCATTTAAGGTAACCGAACCCGACATCAGGTCTTATCTTCATTCCTAAATCTGACGTTGTTTGTGCACCTCAAGGATCTTATGTGTGCTGAAATGAAATCAAATATAGCATGTTATATGCCGTAGAATGGATGCGTGGAGGATTTTCTTAGGTGTTCGATGAAATACCAGTGCTCCTAGCGAACCAGCACCTGGGACCCCGTCCTTGGTGAAAGTAGCGCACATTCATCGTGAAGGATTAACCTAAACGCGTATAGGTGATACATGAACCTTGTATATAGAAATAGATATTAAATATGCATGTATAGACAACGCTAGGTGAAATCATCATAACGTTTGCCTAAGAAATCATTGAAAGGAGTTTGGGATTTACCCTGCGGGACATACGAATAAACAAAATGCAAACCAACGATGAACACTGTACATGATGCATGAACTGTCAAGTCATCTGTCGTACTCCTCCGAAGATGTTTTGTAGGCTGTACCCCATGTTGTCGTAATCTCATCTACTGAAACTATTGTGAAGAAAGTCGAACATGATGTCCCTTCTTGAAAATCTTTATCGAATGTCGAGTAAAAATCATCGAGACTGAACTCTAACCAATTTTCTTGAGTCATCGTCACGGGTGAATTGAACTAGCTAGGGAGCGTTGAGTAACCCCCATTCTCTTAGCATGCATGTAGCAGCTTCAACGTCGAATGTGGCGCGGCCACTGGTCATTCTCTGTAGGGAGGCCTAAATCTATCCCAACGAGGGACAAATAAAACCCGTTGGAAGCGCATTTTATCCACTAAAGTGTAAGACGGCGTATAAATCTTGGCATGTACACATCGAATCGACAGATTCTTATAACCCGATCGACGATTGACGAGTTTTGAATTCAGAGTCTGTCTGTTGAAAACTCTCGAGTCATGCTAACAAAAACGAAGCATAAGAAACATGAAATCATGCAAATACACACACGTAGTATGACATACCTATTTTTCTAAAAAGTATAAATATTTTACTGGTACTCATCGATTCATCATAGTCGGGGGAGTACTCTACGAATGTGAGGCATATGTTCTAGGTTATTGAGTTTCATACTCACGGGTTATGTATTCCGTTTGCAGTTAAGATACCAGACGATCAGTGAGGACGTTAGTCGCTTTATGTATTTTGAGAGATTTTGTGATGAAACCTGTAGACATTTTGGATATGTAATAAATGGCATATACTAATCATGTCGGCAAACTATGTAACTAAATAGTTTCCGCACTACTGATGTAAAATGATTTGAAATAGTTGAACAGGTTGAATTGAAACATCACATATTTTTTTTTTTTAACTCTTGATATCTCTAGACCCGTTTGGTTTGATTAGGCTTGTCATTAATCGGATTCGTGACGACATAACTCCACGTGTCCAATCAGCGGAGCTCGGGGCGTTACACTTTTTTTCTTTCTTTCTTTTTTGTTCTGTCGCTCTGTTTTGATCTGACACTATCGCTTTTTTTTTTTTTTTTGCTGTCGCTCCGTTTTATTCTTGTTCTGCCACTTTGTTTTGGTTTTGTATTACCGCATTATTTTGATATTGTATTATCGTTCTTTTTTTTTTTTTTTTGTTCCGTCGTTTTGTTTTGGTCTTTATTGTCGCTTTGTTTTCATTTTGTTCATGCATTCAGTTTTGATTTTCTTCAGACGCTTTATTTCGAATTTCGACTACTTGACCAGATTCCGAAAAAGATCCGGACGACATGGTCGGATTCCGACGAAAATCCCGACAGAGAAAGGGGATGGTAGGGGTTGGGGTGTAGGTGAGGATAGGATTAGAGATTTTAATGAGATTAATGAACTATAATTTTTTGAATTTTTTTTATGTATATATTTATAATTATTGTTGAAGAGGTGTAATCTGGGGAATTCACCCAAAGATAAAAAACACAAAAAATTATCAATGTTTTAAAAGAAATGCAAGAAGTCCATGTTACTGTTTTCTAGAGGGAGGGAGTATTCTATATGATAATTGCTGATCATCCCCTCATATCTTACCTCTCTATACAAATAAAAGAGAATAGTGAAAAGGGGATGCACTATTGGGGATGATTTGCATCCCTCATTCTATATCAATTGCCATCACCTTAGAACACAAGTTCACTCATGGAGGAGTGGTTAAATACTACTAGTTTGGTAAAGAACCAAGCAAGGCTAAAAAGTCATCTGTAAATTGATAAACATTTATTCAAGTTACTGTATTATATACCACAGAGTAAAAGTCATATGTGAATGAACCTAGTTAATGATTAAGGTAACAAGGTTGTCATCAACATAAACGAGTAAATACAGAGTACAAAAAACAGTACACTAAGCTCGTATTTTTCATTAACATTGAATCCATGTTCGTATGCAAATTTGAACCATGCAGATGCTCGTGAAGACAGAACTCCTCCTCGTGCTCTTAGTCTTTGCGACGGTTATTTCATCGTCGAAGGCTTCAACGACAACATCCACTCCCGAATCTCAAGTCTCAACCTCGACTTCACGCGATGAGGGTGTTCCTAACTTTCGCATCTATGTTCATATCATCAACAAGGTGCAGGACCATGCGGTCATTACAGTTCATTGCAAGTCCAAAGACGATGATCTTGGTGCCCACAATCTGAACTATGGAGAAACGTATCCGTTCAACTTCCGTGTTAACTTCTGGAGCGCTTTTCTTCTGCGGATTCTATTGGCATGACAAGCACGTGATAGGAGATGTTTATAGATACGATAGGGATCACGGTCGATGTCCCGAAAATTGTAACTGGATAATCGATCAATTGGCTGTGGTAGGGGTTAATCCTAAGGGTGATGACGACATAGTGTATCTTTGGAACCCAAGGAAGTAAAATGAAAAAGGTTGGAGTAAATAATAAAACAGTTTGCAACAAGTTATGTTTGATCCTCTTATATTCTAATAAAACAGTTCAACAGTTGGAGTAAAAAATTTTAAAATATTTTCTGTTGCATTTTTGTTAATACATGATAGTTATATGTAATTTATTTATATGTGATAAAGCTTTAGTGGAGTTGGTTCACCTTCTAACAGTGAAATCAGATGTTCGACACATAAGAGCATAAAATAGCCTTTATCACTATGTCGTATAGAGGTGTCCTCCTTATATTCTATATTTGACAAGATTATATAGATATGTTATTTTCCTTCTCTATTGATAAAATTTCACTTTCTTGGAAATGCTAACAAGCGTAGAAGTCATTTGCGAATCAATGAACCTAGCTAGTGAATATTAAGATATCAAAAGATGTGATCAACATTTATTCAAGTTAATAAAAGTCATATGTGAATGAACCTATACTATTATGAATGCCATCAATATTTATTCAAGTCATTTAATATATTGAACATAATCTATAGGGGAATTCATAGTACATAAACGAGTAAATACAAAGTTCAAAGTTTCACACTTCTTGATTTATAATGCCCGAGTTTTATCCATAAATACATCGGAGGATATTGCTTATATCAATTTGACGAAAGCAGAACGCCAAGCTCAAACACTAACACCGGCTTATCTCTACGCAATTTAAACCATGACGATGCCCATGAAGACACATATCCTTCTCGCGATCCTAGTTTTTGCTTTGGTTTCATCGTCGAAGGCTTCAACTGGACGTAATGGTCATCCTCCTTGCAATGACGACGATCTCGTCTATGTTCATATTATCAACAAGGTGGAGGACCATTCGGTCATTGCTGTTCATTGCAAGTCCAAGGACGATGATCTTGGGGTTAATAAAAAGGGCGCCTACGATGTTGTGTATCATTGGGAACAAGGCAAGAAAAAAGAATAAGGTGGACTTATAAATAACAAAACATGACTATGTGTCTTATTGTCTAATAGGTATCTATATCGGCTCACATATAGAGTTATTTATTTATGGTTAAGATTATTGGATTTTGAATCAATGGTTTTAGATTAATAGATGATTTCAACATTGAATGAAATCAAAGGAATATTTTTTTCATCCCATTCCTTAAGTTTCAAGTTCAATGATCTATCGTGCTTAATTCTTGTGTTAAATCACAAATTTTTTTATTACATTAAAAAAAAAGTACCAGTTAACCTTTTTTTATCCGTTATTATTACTAATTGACAGCTTCTTCTGTTATTTTCTTTAACCATTATTACATATTGTATTTATCGCCAAACTTGACCTTTTACTTAAGTATTAATGCAAAATATTGGCCAAGCAAAGAATGCTAAGGTTCATAAGTATTATTCAATCCTTTGTATGTAAAATGGACAAAATATTTGATCCAATGGAAGTTTATTGAGTTAAACTTCAACAACAAGCTTTAAAATATTAATGATATTTTAAGTTATTTATTTTTTGCTTGTGCTAAAAAAGTCTCTTTCATTTTCAAAATGGAAAAAAATGACTACAATTTGAAAACAAATGGCTTTAAGAAAATCACTCTTATTTTTTGGGTAAAATTTAACTCATTTCCAAGGGCCTAGTAATTAAGTTCTTTCTGTTGGAGTATGGTCCTGATTCGAAATGAATTGGTCATGGAGCAAAGATATGGGCCGTGCGTTCTGGCACGGTCGTGAGAGATGGAGGTTCTGGCCTCTGGAAGCACGGGCAACAGGAAGGCCGTGTCTGGGCAGACACAGCCATGTGGCCTTCTTGCATGTTGTGCGGATTTCATGCGCGTTTATTTCTCTGTGGTTTAGATTTATTTGGTTTAAATTTTTATTATTTGAATCAATCAAAATTAGGAAAATTAGGGTTATTTTGTGGGTCTATAAATAGTCCTTATAACAACAATCTTTGTATGTTTGTTTTTCTCTTAATAGTGGATCTCGTCGACAATCTTGGGTTTTTCTTCCCCTTGAAAATTTTCACACATAATATTGATGTCTCTTCTCCTTATTAATTAATTGCGTATGTGAATCGACCCTAACACTTTCACTTGAAAGTGTTATTGCTAGCGTTACATGACTTTCCTCAGAAATGTAAGGACATGCTAAGTATTATACAATAATTTGGAACTTATCATTTAAATTATATAAGTTTTACCACTATAAATTAGGGGTCATATCATCCAAGCGATAACCAAGTAACTCTACTACTTATACAGCCAACAAATTTGTTCCAATCCTGTAACTTAAATTTGAACCATGGAAATCTTGTCAAACACCAAAGTAAATCTCCTCTTCGCGATCCTAGTGTTTGCTTCAGCTTCATCGTTGAAGGCTTCCACAAGCGCAGAAGTCACTGAATCCTCGACAACTCTTTTCCGCCAAAGGCTTCAACAAGTCCTCAAGGCGCTGAATCTGTGGCATCATCTTCTTATGTGGTAAACGTGAAAATCGTGAACAATGTACCGGACCATGGACCAATCGCCATCCGTTGCAAGCTCGGAGACGTTGATCTTGGAGTTCATTTCCTGGTCTATGGACAGGTTTATCAGCAGTTGTTTCCTCGAAGCAACCTTCTCAAATGCGATTATCGTTGGCACCTCAGACAAATTATAGCAGATGCATATGGTTCCGGTCGAGATCTTTTTAGGTGTGCTTATAATTGTGATTGGAGCGTGGATGGAACTGGCGTTCATGGGTTTAATGAATACAAGCGTAAAGTCGATCTTACATATCCATGGTTCTAGTAAAATTATGTAAGAGACCTGGCCTTATATCTGGCCATTAAATAATATAATGTAACTTATATGCATTGCGCCTCCTGATTAACATTGTCTTCTGCTGCAAGTATCATAAATTTACGCGATTAAATCTGAAAATGATTGTTTTAACATTTATTATGTAACTCGAACTGATCATGACCTGCTTAAAAAGAAATAAGTTCTTGACCACTTGAACCAACAGGTGTTGGTCTCTCTATAGTTTTTAACTAGGTATAGTATTGATCGATAATATTTCATATTGACCAAAATTGATAATGGTTGATTAAGTTTTAGCTGATGAACGGTATAAAAAAACGATATACATTTTATAATTAAAAAGAAAAAAGAAAAAAAAAACGATACACATTAAAGCTTGACATTGTGGTTTCAAGATTTTGTGTGGGATTATGGCAACATAATTAAAAGCTTAATTCAATACAAATACACTTAGCCGTATTATAATCTCATGCATTTAATGGATAATTGCATCTCTATATAAATTGAGCTCATGTCATCCAAGTGACACTACAAGAAACTCTACTCACTACAGCCTACAAATTTGCTCTGTTTCTGCAAGTTCAGTTCGAACCATGGAAATGTCGAAAACCAAAATCCATCTCCTAGTCGCGATCCTAGTTTTCGCTTCAGCGTCATCATCAAAGGCTTCAACAACTCTTCAAGGCTCGAAATCCGCAGCCCGACCACCTCTGTCTCCTTACTGGGCTATTATCACAATCATCAACAATGTACCGGACCATGTCGATATCCTCATCCACTGCATTGCTCAAGCCGCCCTACCGGATCTAGGAGTCCATTTTGTCAAATATGGACAACATTTCCAGCAGACTTTTCGTCGGACACATATGCTACGCACTTACCGCTGGCGCAGCAAGCAAGTTACTATGTCTGATGCTTATGTCGAAGCTCGAGACGTTCATAGATGTCCATATGTTTGCGATTGGACGGTCGATGAAACTGGCGTTCATGGGTATAATGAACTGGAGCGTAAAGTCGATATTACATTTCCGTGGAGATAAATGATATGTCATTTCTAACTTTATATCTAGCCAATAAATTAATAATAAAACCTACAACCAATTTTACATCTATTGTGCCTCCTCACATCCCATGGTCTATTTTCTTGTGTATTTCTTGTTTGGTCTCCGATTGTGTGTATAAAATCACACCATGATCTTAAAAATGATTATTGTTAACATTCAATTTGATTAATAAATTCTGAGCAAATCTTTGAGCATATGGACTCTATATAGGGAAAAAAAAACATTACAAATCAGAACAAGATTTCTTCAATCACATATTTCACCTTGACTAGATTAAAGAAGTCCGTAGGAGCGCAGCAGAAACTCTTGCACTTTCATTCATTAAACTCCAATTACTCCTACGAAATTTCAAAAAAATCCTAATTATTTTCCGACAACATCAAACTGATTAGCAGCTTTCCTATCTCACTCATATTTTGTAAAAATGACTCATTCAATAGATTTTTCATTCATATCCTTATTCCTATATCACTCTCTATCCCTCACTTCATTCTTTACTCTCAGAAAACTAAATTATCATTTTCTATATCTTTTTATTATTATTTAATATTTTTAAAAATTATAAAACTAATTATTACTATTTAAAATGAACTTTTATACTTAAAATTATAATATTTTTTTAAAAATATAATTAAAAAAGTTAAATTTTATGTTTAAAAATTAATATAAACTTCATTTAAATGATTGTCTTTTACAAAAAGTGTCTAAAGAAAAAAATTTAAAATATGAAAATAAATCTCAATACAATTATGTGAAAATATAGAATATCAGTTGAAGGAATCTACTGGCTGAATTGAATCCCTACATTAAAAAAATAACACTATAACACTATATACTAAAAATAAGAATAAAAAACTATCACAAATAATCTTACATTGTGCAACCATATAAATGTTATAAGATCCACCCAACTCAGCATATCAAGTGAGGCATAAACATCAACATGATTTTTTTATCGACAATTGAACTTACGATTTCAATATGCTCGACAATCCTTAAAGGAACTAAACATATCATACATCGAAAAGTTATTTTTAACTGAAAAAAAAATTATTATTAAAATAATTTTTATTATTATCAAGATCACTGCATTCTTAAAAAAATTTTATTATAAATTATTATTTTTTATAATATGTTTTGAGAACGTCAAAAACTGACTTTGTAAATATAAATTCCCGGAGAAAACTCTCGAAACCCTAGCTCCAAATGCCCAAACCTCTTCCCATCATCCCAACCCCACGCCACCTCGTCCCCTCCCTTCACCGCCCACTCTCCTCAACCCGACCCGACCCACCAAATCCGACCCTGACCCTTGCCCAAAATACCCAAATGACGAATCCCCAAACCCAACTCCCGATTTCCTCAAATTACCCGATCCCATTGTCTCCACCATTGCCTTTGATATCCAAAGACATCGAGCTGGGGAGGGCGATGACGGCATCTTCGAGGTCGGGTTTGTGGAGTATTGGGAGGGGTGATGTTGTGTTTGAGGATGAGTGGTTGGTTGTTGTGAATAAGAAGGCTGGGGTTTATTGTGAGAGGGTTTTGGGGTCTGTGGTGGAGTCAAGGGGAGAGGGATTTGGTTCTTATGGTATGTGATGAGATTGATGTTGTTCTGGCTTTGATTTTGTGGGTGGAATTTAAATCGTTTACAGTCATTTAGTGCAGTCGCTTATTAAGTAACCCTACCATCCGTGGTTTTCCAATGGGTGAGAAATTGTACAAAAGTGATCGCGGAATTGACTATCAGTTGAATCCCTTATTGGATTCCTTTTGTGGATTTATTGAGTAGTGTTTTGGATGTTTGAGGTTTTGTGGCGATCGGTTTTTTTTTTTTTTTTTTTTTTGGGTGGTTTTGATAGGTTGCTTTGGGTAGATTGTTCTTGATGCAATTGATATGATGATGCAGAAGGGGTCGAGGATCAATAGTATGTGTGTGTTGCTTTGTCATGGTATTAGGATCTAATTATCGATATGATGTATGTTTGGAGACGTAAATCTTGCTTTGTGGTGAGAGGTGTAGGTTTGCTTTGCTTGGTAAGAGGATGCATGAAGGAGTGACAATGGTATGGTTGGCTTACAAGTTAAATGGAAGCTGTGTCATGTTGGGAGAAGTGCGAGTGGGTTTACTAGGTTACGAGATGTCAAGGAAGAAAGTTGATATTTAAAAGTTTTAACTTGAGAGGCAATGATCCTTGAGCTATGTTTGATCCTATTTTCTGATTTGTAGGATAAGATTTGTCCATCTTCACATGCATATGAGCTCATCGTTTATCACGTTTAGTAAATGGTGTGGTAACCACGAAGGGTCTTATCTTTCTTGGAACAAATATATATAGTACTCAATCAGAAATAAGGTAAATATTTTGTTCTGCCCAACTTAACTTGGTAATATTGATCGATTAAATTTTCTTCATGTCTCTACTTCAGGAAATCCTGCTTTGCCGCCAGAGTTCCATCTTGCTAACAGATTGGATCGTGACACTAGCGGTGTATTAGTTATAACCAAATCCCACAAAGTTGCTGCGAAGCTCGTCCAAGCATTCACTGATCACAAAGTTCAAAAAACATATGTTGCTTTGTGTGTTGGGACAGCCCCGATATGGGACAAACTAAGATTAAGATCAGGTCATGGCAGATCCAAACATGGGGTATGGCGTGTATATGCTGCATCTGATGTTGGCCGCATGCTGCCTAATGGGTCTACAGTGAAGAACATGGAAACTTCCTTTGAAGTATTAAGGGTAAACGGGCAAAGCAAATTTAAGAAGATGAGTGGATGTCCTGAAGATGAGGAGAAGGTTATTTTTGCCGAAGAGAAATCTGAGATTAGAGCTCGTGAAATGAAGGATGAGATTTTGGTCAGAGCATTTCCAAGGAGTGGAAAGACTCATCAAATCCGCTTGCACTGTCAGTATCTTGGCATGCCTATAAAAGGAGATGTCAAATATGAAGGCATCCATGAGTGGGAAGGCAAGATCTGTGAAGGCCATTGCCTTCATGCGGAAAGTTTGGCCTTTGAGCATCCCGTTACTCTTCTTCCACTTCTTATCGAGGCACCTCTGCCTTCTTGGGTGTCAGAGGCATTTGAACCATGATGGTTTTGTTCTTGGCGAGAGTTTCTTATTGGATACAAGTAAATATTCTACTGGGATGGAGATGTTTTCGGGATTGTGCAAGACTGCAAGGTTTTTCAAAGAGGCAATGTACTGATTTTGGTAAATGTGCGCGTTTATCACCATACTTTGAGTACGAGCAGGCTGGAACATGATCTTCTCTTTCCGTATTCGTGTTTTGAGTCCTGTTATGTGCGTGAAAGTCCAAAGAATCTTGAGGACATACCACTCAGGTTTAAGATCATGGTGAAAATCCTCAGGTGGAGAACCTCATGGTGGATGAGTCCAGCTGAAAATTTGGTTGATGCACTACATTAAGATCAAGAGGCGGGTTTATACTCCAAGCTGGTAGGTACTGTACACCCCCAAAAGCTTCGAAGGGCTAATTTTGAGCGTTCATATTTTTGCTCATCAGTGGTTGGAGTTCATTGTTCTAGCCATTATAACAAAATCTGCGAATAATTCGCGTATTTTACAAAAAATTCGTGGATTTTTCCGTTAGTCGAACTGAAATTGTATTTTTTTTAATATTAACGTGTAATTCGGATTTTTCGTATAATTCACATATAATTTGAATTTGTCGTAAAATTTGGAAAAAATCCAAAATTTTCAAATTTAATCAAACTATCTTGAAACTTTCATACAAAAATTAGTGTTTTTCAAGAACATCGATCCTTCCGTTTTCTCGTTTCAATCCCATATTAATCTTGTATTCCGATTTTTTTTCGTATTAATCACCGTATCGTTTTCATTGAAACTATCGTTTTCTCGTTTTCATGTCAAATTTTTCCTTATGTTTTTTTTTTTCAATTTTTTTCCATTCTTTTCAATTTTTTCCAGAAGTTTTATTTATCGAATTACTATGGTTCTAGCCACATAGAGAAGAGGATAGTTTTCGGAAGATTTGCTTCATTTTGTTTTGTTCCACGGAAATGACAGGATTCCCTATTGCTGTTGAGTGTTGATGGGCTTCCGGTTCTTTTCATTTCCATCAACATGTCACACTTCGCATTATGGAGCTGATTATGAGCAACTTTGCTGAGTCTACATGTGGTTAGGATAATGGCGGTTTTCAATGGAACTGTTTGACAGAGTCCAAGGCGGCCTATGCACACGAGCTGCTAAAATTGATGCTGGTCCTGTTGTAGCAAATCATTGTAGATGGCTTCCTTGCCATGGTGATCCTCGTTAAGTTATGTTCTTTTCCGTGTAACATTGGAACCTACCGTGATTATCTTACATATCGTTGTACTCCAGTGCACATGAAAGGTAGATTCCTAGTATCCGTATTCAACCTAATCTTGCTCTGATCAACAGACTGTTCACAGGATGGCATTGGCGTTCATTAAGATCTTGAACGTCGAGGAAGGTATCTGAGCTCTCAAAGCTAGTATGCTACCCAAACTTTAGTTGTTAGTTGCCTTACAACGAACTATTTTACATTCTAAAGATAAATCATTTTGTTTCATACTTCAATACCAAGGTGGAATTGTTTCCATAATCTTTGGTTGTTATATAACCTTGTCCGTTGATGAGATTATCGGGTTGTTGTTATTGTCTTTGATTGCTACGTAAACAATGGATTGGTGCATGAATCTTATAACCTGATTACCAGATGGGTAACTTTGGGCACGAAAAGGTCATGAAAAATGTAGTGGTCCAATAAAGTCTTGAAGGATACGTTTCTGTTCACTTCAGTAACATCAAGCATCTAGACAATGCCCTCCGCGTTTAATGAGTACGAGAATCGTGTGAAATGATGTATTTCATTTATACACCATCATCAATCACGTTACTGAACATATAGAGTTCTATGCATCGAAAATGAAGTTCTTTGCTTGGTTCGGTGGCACTAATACTCTCGGTAAAAAGCGAGAATTTCGGGTAACTTCTCTGACCCAACAATTTGCTCGTGTTATAGTTTAACTGGATTGGTGATGCGACTACTTTCAACTGTTACGGCTAAGTCGAGTGATATTGATGATCCATTAAGTATACAGTTCGCAGTGACAAACACGTGATTAATTAATATCATAAGCAAGCATACATTTCGAATAAATTGATATGATCATGTACTTTAAGTATCGATTATCACAACACTCATTCATCGTAGATGGAACTTGAGAATACAGAATTTTAGTCATAATTGATAACAAGTCAACCCGGACATATCTACCGATGTATAAGTAATGATATTCATTCGAATTTTCATTGGATGATGATAACTGTTGTTATTGTCCAACAACCACATGTTGTTGAAAAAATAACCTTATAAGATAATCTCAAATCTTTGTTACAACAATAGCAGTAATATTGATCTCATTTTTCTATTGATAACAAAAATAACCAAAAAATGTAGCTGTAACTATTTGTAAAAAATAAAAAAATTAAACGGCCGTAGTATGTTAATGAGACACCAGTCACTCAAGTGGTCCATCCCCTCCAACACCGTGTAACCACCCAATCACACCCGGCCATCTCACTCCCAATGACACTTTCCTCCACGTGTCCATCTCCCACTCGCCCACTCCATCCCACAATTTCCACGTCACATTAAAATAAATGATCCAATTATTCACCCAAAATTATTGGCCCATTCACACTAGATTATCAGTAGTATCACCACAGTCTCTCCCATTTCCACCTACTCGATCGAGGGAGCGATCGCGATTTCTCGAAACAATGGTGATTCGAGGCCGCAGCCGTAACCCTTGTTTTTACTCTCTTGTTCTGATCTCGATCTTCGTCGTTTCAGCTTCTGCCACTATCTTCTTCGAGGAGCGATTCACCGGTATAATGATTCTGTTCTCCTTGTTCTAGATCTTGATTTGTGTGACTTCGGATTCGAATTCTGTACTGTTGATTCGATTGATGTGATTTATTTGGTGAAATAGAGAGATATTGATTGAAGGATTGTGGGTTTTGATGAGGAGATGGAGCGGTGCGGGTTTGTGATCTGAGTTGTGGTGCTGATCTGATTTTGTTTGGATCTGGTTGATCTTTTGGTTTGTGTTTGATGAATGGATTTGGTGTGTGATTAGATCTGTTGTCTTGTGGTTTGAATTTGATTGTATGCGGTTCGGAATCTGTGTGTCTGTTGCTTTGTGAATTATGTGTCTCAGTGTCTGGATTCGATCGGTTGTGGTGTTGCTCGTGGTTGAATCGTGTGTCTGGTGAGGAATTGTTGCTGAGATTTAGGGTTTTAGAGTGGACTTGTTGTTCGACCAGTTGGCGTTGGATTCTTGGTGTAATGACTTGCTTTCTGGTTTTGTCTTGTGGATTTGCTCAACTGTTTTGTCTTCATTTTGTATGATCCGTTGTAGTTAGTTAGTACTAGAATTTGCTCTCAACTCTTTCACATCTGAGGCCAAATCATTAGGTTGTGTACAAATGGTGAAGTAGCTGATATGGATGATGACAGTTGTGTTTAAAATTATTAATTATCTGCTAACGAAGTGACGGTTTCTGATCTCAATGATTGTCTCGCATACTTTTGCAATATTTTGTAATCGAGGAGAAGAAGTTGTACGTAGGAGATGGGTAGGTAGTCTGTAAGGGGTGCCTAATGTGCTAAAATGCCTTGATGGATCCTGAGGACTCTTAAAATATAGAGATTCTTCGATAGTTTTCTTGAGTTTGAATAAGATGAGATGGCTTCATCTATGCGATGGATTAATGTTCATGCCATCTTCTTTGAGAAGGTGGTCGAGGTGAAGTGATGAGATCATTTGTGTGTTGCATGTTTTTGGTTGCACTGCTCATTTCTTGGTCGTTAAATTTATACTTGAGACTAAAAAAATGAAAATGTTTTTGGTGCATTTCTTTCTCCATGGAATCAAACTTAATATTGATCATGTTGTTTTAATTATCATTGAATTTAGTTCTCTTTTTCTTTACTATGGTGATTCTATAGATGGATGGGAGGAACGTTGGGTTAAATCTGAATGGAAGAAAGACGAGAACATCGCTGGGGAATGGAATTACACGTCTGGTAAATGGAATGGAAACCCTGAAGATAAAGGTACTGTATTCGAATATAATGATACTAGTACATGAGGTTTCCCTTTTTTTCTTTTTTGTTGGAATCCTGTTTTGAATCCTCATGCTACTTATTTGTGCAGGTATCCAGACAAGCGAGGACTATAGGTTCTATGCTATATCAGCTGAATTCCCTGAGTTCAGCAACAAGGATAAGACACTAGTTTTCCAGTTTTCTGTTAAGCATGAACAGAAGCTTGACTGCGGTGGTGGATACATGAAATTGATCAGTGGTGATATTGACCAAAAGAAATTTGGTGGTGATACCCCATACAGGTTTGCCGGATTCGCCTCACACTCATATTTCATTCTATGACTTGCCATAAAACTTGCTGAGGTATTGATCTGGGATAATTTTTGCTTGTTGCAGCATTATGTTTGGACCTGATATTTGTGGATACAGCACGAAAAAGGTCCATGCCATACTGAACTACAACGAGACAAACCATTTGATCAAGAAGGACGTTCCTTGCGAGACTGACCAGCTAACTCACGTTTACACATTCATCCTCAAACCTGATGCTACCTACAGCATCCTTGTTGACAACCAGGAGAAGCAAACCGGGAGTCTATACAGCGATTGGGACCTTCTTCCTCCAAAGAAGATTAAAGACCCTGAAGCAAAGAAGGTCCGTGAATATAAATATTACATTCATCTATATTTCTTCCTTTCTTCTGAAGTATGAGAATTGAATTTGAACGCTGGTTTTCTTTTTTTTCTTTTTTTTCAGCCTGAAGATTGGGACGACAAGGAGTTCATCCCTGATCCTGAGGATAAGAAACCTGAGGTGCATATCTTGTCTATTCAATGTGAATTCTAACAAGGCATTAACGGCAGTGCTTAGTTATATTTAATTATTTTTCCTCGGTTTTGTTTCCAAGGGCTATGATGACATCCCCAAGGAGATAGTTGATCCTGAAGCCAAGAAGGTTTGTATTCTAACTATCATACTGAGACTTGTCTCAGTCTTGTTATGAACTTAACCCACAACTCTGAAATATTTTGAACGTTTCTAGCCTGATGACTGGGATGATGAGGAAGATGGTGAGTGGACTGCCCCAACCATTCCGAACCCCGAGTACAAGGGACCATGGAAGCCAAAGGTTAGTGGTAACTGATCCTTTGTCCTGTGTGTTGCGTTTATTCTGAGAATCAGAAGCTAATATGCTTCCGCCTTGCAGAAAATTAAGAACCCCAACTTCAAGGGAAAGTGGAAGGCTCCTACGATCGACAACCCTGGTACATTTCATATTCACTTCCGAACCCTACGGCCCAAGGTCTTATGAATGCCTAACTTCTGATCTTTGTTTGCAGATTTTAAGGATGATCCTGATCTCTATGTTTACCCCCGGTTGAAGTATGTTGGTATTGAGTTGTGGCAGGTGAATTTCTTGCCCCTCTCTTGATTTTAATCTCTTCCAGCCTAGCTGAATATACTAACTCAGTGTGCATTCTCGTGTTTCAGGTGAAATCGGGAACATTGTTCGATAATATTTTGGTTGCTGATGACCCAGAGTACGCGAAGCAGGTCGCAGAAGAGACCTGGGGCAAGAACAAGGATGTACGTGTTGCTTCATCTCACAATGATTAATCATTGACTTCATTGTCTTATTGATTTACTGATTTGAATCTCTTGCAGGCCGAGAAAGCTGCTTTTGAGGAGGCTGAGAAGAAGAAAGCTGAAGAGGTAGATATTTGTTCCTTATTCAGCCTCCATTGACTCTGCTCTGATCCTAGTCTTGTTTATGAATCTAACCTCTCTAATGACTGAGTTCTGACTTACTCTTGTTTAAGAATCTAACCTCTCATTTTAACATTTCCCTTCTTGTGTTCGACTTTTCAGGAGTCAAAGAACGAACCAGAGTCTGATGTAAGTTACCTCCGTGAATAATTCTACTTATCACTATGATAGTTTTTTCCTTCAATTCTGAACCTAATTCTGAATCCATTCCTCCTTTTCTCAGGGTGAGGATGAAGATGATGATGATGACTTCGACGGAGAAGACACTGATGCAGATGACAAAGCGGAAGACAACAAAGATGAGGAGAAACATGTGAGTACTATTTCGATGCACCCATCCACAAACTCACTGCTTCTCCACAAAACATCGTGTTTCCTAACAAGTGCTATTCGTGGTTTTGTTTACAGGATGAGCTTTGAGCAAAGAAAGCATAGCAACTCGCCGACGGATCAAATGTTGCAGCCACTAAACCAATTTTCCTGTTGATTGCTTAGCTTTAGGTGTCTTGGTTGAAAAGAGTCATAAAGGCTGCTGTTAGGAGGAACCTGGTGACTTGATTGTTTTGGATGCCGGACTCCTGTTGAAAATACGTTAGCTCCTGGGAGACTTCCAAGTTATCTTAGTTAAATTGAATATCTTTGAATATGCTTGACAAGTTCCTGGTTTCATTGCTTGATTTATTATTTGTTAGCTCTAAGAATGTCCTTGTCGGAGATGAACTCCATGCCATGAAATCGCAGATAGTAGTCTGTTATTTATCGGACAACGATTTACAAGCTTGAAACCGCATGACATGTACAAGAAACACAATAGAAAGAACTACAACAGTGCGCCCCTATGATATTGAACTTTATTTCATTTGCTTGTTGAACCAGCAGAGGAACTCTATTTTGGCAACTTCACCACCAGAACTGGGCAGCTTGCGTTATGAACGCAGTAGTTGCTCACACTTCCCAGAAAAGTCCTGCATATATGTATCACATTGGTCGCTGTCAAGCAGCCAATTCTTTTGCCCGATGATTCTTATAGTTGTAGCATAGTATAACGGTGATTAGTAGTATGGAAAGTCACCTTGCGATGAGGCTATAGCCGTGGCTCCCTAACACGAGCAAGTTAGCGTTTAACTTCTCCACCATATCGCAGATCACATCCTTCGGATCACCCTCCTCAATTCGAGCATCCACCTCGACCTGTCAATACCCGATAAAATTAGACGAACGTCTAAAACATTTCTCGTTCTCGTTCTGCGAATAACAATGTTACTCAACAAGCAGCATTTGTCATCATAAAACATAGCATGACTTACATTGTACTCATGGCACAGGTTCTTGGCTTTCTCTATGACGGAACGTGCCACCTCCCTGTCATGCTTCTCCAATGACTTCCTCACATCACTTGAAAAAATATAAGCTGATGCAATATAATCATCTATGGTCAGACATCATAGATGAAATTGTAAACTTCAACACTTCAACACCACAGATGATTTGCAATCATAATCGACGGAGATCCGAATATACATACCAGTGTCATCCATGACGGGGTAGATGAGTGTGGGACGACGTACATGAAGTGTCACGAGACTGTTACGAGGATTCCCGATGATGAAGTTCTTGATGCACCATGTCAATGCATTCATGCTCTCCTCGCCCTCGTCGACCGCGACGAGGATCCTCCGTTCTTCTGCGAGCTGCATCTCATCCTCCATCGCTTTCTAACTATGATTCTATGAGACTTCACTATATTTTTCCTGCACTAATGTTTCAGGTATTATATAGTGTAAGAGTATATGAATGTTGATAACTCTCAAGTTTTTTGTTGTGATGTTTGCAAACAGGGGTGTTGATGATAAATTCTAAGATTTGCCTTGGATGGATTTGTCGATCAGGTTCAGTTCTGTGTGCTGCGCTTGTTTTCTTTGCAGTGTGTCCGTTTTGTTTTTGGCGTCCTTATCTGGTTTTGTGCAGGTGACTGTGTTCTGTGAATGTTACTCAACTTTGTATTTTTTGGGTCATAATCTGTTTTCATGAGCTTTTCACGATATATGTCAGACCATGCTTAAAAAATATTCCATTAGTCCCAAATGAATTGTTATATATATATTTTTTTATCATTATACATAAATATATATATGAGAGCTATATTTATCTATTGAATAAATATAAAATAATAAAATGTTTTTTTAAAAAAATATGATTAAGATACACAGTATACTCCCTCCCTCCCATATAACATTTCCTTTATACACATCAATTTAGGTTTATCTTCTTCTTCTTTTAATTTTAATTTTCAACCACACGATCTTTTTCTCTCCATCTTCTTTAATTCGTAACAATACAAAACTTTCCAAATAAAAAAACATGACAAATAATTCGGAACATCCTGAAATGACAAAACGTTACAAAATAAGTGAAACGGGGAAAATAATAATCATTGATGTTTCATAATAAAATATAGATTAATATCCTTTCAAAAAAATTATCGATTAATAGTTAATACAGGATTTAGTCATAATAAGATGACACAAGTCAAATTTTATCTTAAATCCTAGTACTCCCTCCGTCCATAAAGATTGTAACAATGCGTAGTTATACTATTCAACATGTATTTTGATACATTATTTTTTGATATTAAATGATATATTTTAAAAATTTTATTTGTCCAATGTTAGTATGTAAATTAAACTATCAAATTTTGACGTTTCATAATAAATTTAAAAAAAACATTGATCGTCCTGTAAATGGTTTATGACTCAAAATTTTTTTTCATGTACGTGTCCAAATGACTAGTTAATTTGAGTGGGGGTTGGTTGTAATAACAGGGGACATTTTAGTCAATAAAAATTTGTCCATGTGTGACAATATTATCTTTGTTCAATAAAAAACGTAACGATAATTTAGATTAACGATAAAATTATTTAAAGTACGATTTATTCGTGGGACGATCAAATATCGTTTTACATAAAATTATAATGAAACAATAATGATAATTTAAATTATTTATTTTAAGCTTAAACCAATGATGTAATTTTCTTACAACAAATAATCAAATTTTTTAAAATACATATTAAATAATATAATAATATATAATATAATATTTTTTTTTATAGGACCGACGGGAGGGAGGCACTGTGAATTCTCAGCTTGAATCAGCAATCAATTTCGGCTGTATCGTCCAGGCTGGACCACACCAACCCCGTCGGGCCCACAAAACGCATCACCAAATCCAATCCCAACTCAAATTTCCCCTCCCAATATTAAATCATTTCATCCGTTCAATCCCAGTTGATTCCACAATCAACGGCCGATATTCCTCCAATGACGCAATAAATCAAATTCATCAAATCACCGAGCCAACCGGTCACCAAACACATCACCTCAATAAAATTACCATCGGCTCACCCAGTCAACCGGTAACCATTCACTCCTCAAAATGATTCACAACCAAACAAT
This sequence comes from Drosera spatulata, assembly GCA_035668315.1. NCBI lineage: Eukaryota > Viridiplantae > Streptophyta > Magnoliopsida > Caryophyllales > Droseraceae > Drosera > Drosera spatulata. The sequence goes on from JAOVYX010005510.1 coordinate 33,692, forward strand.
ATAAAACTCACATCACAGATCGAGCATCGACCAAATTCCATCTCCATCTTCGATTTCTAGGGTTTCGAAACTCGCCTCGATTGATTGGATTAGTGTTGTTGTTGTTGTAGTTGTTGTAGTTGTTGTGATTCGATTCGATTTGGTTTGGCTTGATTTGATTGTGCGTTGATTTGTGTGGAGATTTTGGATCTGCTTGATTTGTTGGTGCTGTGAGATTTGTGAGGATGTTTTTGGTGGATTGGTTCTACGATGTGTTGGCGTCGCTTGGATTGTGGCAGAAGGAGGCGAAGATCTTGTTCCTCGGCCTCGATAATGCTGGGAAGACGACTCTTCTTCATATGTTGAAAGATGAGGTTTGGTTCGATCTCGCTTCGATCTGTGTTTCGATTCGATTGGTTACTTTGTGTTTGATGTGATTTGAAGTGTGGTTTTGATTTCGATTTGTATCGTCGGTCGATTTGGTATTGAGCAGGGGATGAAACTGTGTTGTCTTAACTTTGTTGGATCTGGTTTGTTGTTTTATTAGTTTTGTGTAAGTAGTGGAATTCGGATTTTTTTTATTTATTTTTTGGTCAGTTGAGCAGATGATATAAATTTGTTGAAAATGAATTATTTGGAAAAACGACAGAAATTGGATTATGTGTGGGGAAAAAAATTATTGAACTATATGGAGAAGTGACAATATTTTGTGTTAAGTATGAGTTTTAACTCGAAAAATATGAAAATAGTGAGTGTATTTACTAACGATTGTGTATAACACATGTGATTGGAGTGTGTATCAGCAGTGCCTGTTTGATTTGAATTCTAGTTTCTTTTTCTTGGAATGAAAAATCCGATGTAGAAAATAAGAACTTAAGAGGAATTGGATTTTGTGTTATGTTTCAGTTTTTGCTATATTGCGCGACAATGTCAAACAAGCTCGAGGATAGTATCAAACCACATGGCATTGATTGTAGTATGTATTTGTGGATTTGATTCGAGAAGAGTGGAGGTGATAACGGAGGATGAATTTATGTCAATTTGGTTGGGTGATTTGTGTCGTTGATTACTTTATTTGTGGTGAAATGAGTTGGTTGTATTGGGGATGAATGTTTGGCAGAGATTGGTTCAACATCAACCTACTCAATACCCGACGTCCGAGGAGCTGAGCATTGGCAAAATTAAGTTCAAAGCATTTGATCTTGGAGGTCATCAGATCGCACGCAGGGTTTGGAAAGATTACTATGCAAAGGTGAATTGTTTTGTTGGTTCCCTTTTTTACCCTTTTGTTGGTCATAAGATTGCTGTTGCTGTATTTTTTAACCTTTTAGCTGCCTATGATGGCAACTTGTGTTTGTTCTAGTTGAAACGATACAAGCAGGATATAACTATATAGGTATGCTTTGTCTTTTCCTTTGATTAGTGTCTTTTACATATGAATCTTTAGTCAAGGTGATTGGCTGGTTGTGTCAGGCCTTCATAATCCCAAATGAACTGAAATTGTGTTTATTTGATTCATCGGAGGCTGAGACGATTAATGGGAATTCGCTGATGACACCTATTTTATTTAAGGTGTTCCAATAGTATATTTCCAGACATTATCCCTTCACTCTTTAGATGATTTATCAGGCCTTCTTAATCCAAATGAAACTATATTCGTGTTTATTTGATTCATCGGAGGCTGAGACCAGTAATGGGAATTCGCTGATGATGCCTTTTTTTATTTAAGGTGTTCTAATAGTATATTTCCAGTCATTACTCCTTTGCTGGTTTTTATCATTATCCCTTCATTCTTTAGATGATTTATCGGGCCTTCATAATCTCTAATGAAACTGTATTTGTGTTTGTTTGATTCATCAGAGGCTGAGACTAGTATTGGGAATTCGCTGATGATACCTTTTGTATTTAAGGTGTTCTAATGGTATATTTCCAGACATTATTTCTTTACTGTTTGGATCATAACCATTCTTTAGAGGATTTATGCTTGTCAGCTTTGTAAGTGAGGTTCCTAGTACTGGTAGGAGTGGGACGAATGGTCGTTCTTGCATTTCTCCGTTATATGATGTATCTTTGCTCTCTGTTCCTGTATCATGAGATGGGAAGACCATTTGAATATGTGTGAGCTGAACATGAGGTTCAACTCTCTATTCCACGTTATGTTGCCTGCAACATGAATCGTTAAACTTAAGCTCTCTTGTCGAAGTGGCTTAAATTGAATGTGTTCTTTATGTGATTACAATAAATGCATTGTGAAGAGTCATTCAATAATTCCATTTCTTTCATTTTGTAAGATTCTATTTGATGCATGCCTTTTCTTTCATCCAAATAAACGTTGGTGTTTATTTGTATCATCAAAGGCAGAGAGCATCTTTGAGAGTTCCTTATAGATTTCTCTTGCTCTTAGATCCTAGCATACTCTCTGCACATTTTTTTTAAAAAATAAAAATTCTTACTTTTGATATTTTTGTTAATCTGCTGTCTGATGGTGTCGTTTGCATTCACGATACTATCGACTTCTTTGTAAGGTCAAACCATTAACTATTGCATTAGTCCCTTTTCTTGTTTGACGGCAAGGCATGTGCTTCTAATTCGCAGAATCACGCATATGATTTTTATTTTTTTTTGTTCTTTTCCTATTTTGGTTTGTTCACCTTTTATGACAACTTTAACAAGCATGAATCTTTCTTTTTACTTGAAGGTGGATGCGGTGGTCTATTTGGTGGATGCATATGACAAGGAGAGATTCGCAGAGTCGAAGAAAGAGCTAGACGCTCTCCTTTCGGACGAGGCATTAACCAACGTCCCATTCCTCATCCTAGGGAATAAGATAGATATACCATATGCCGCCTCTGAAGATGAGCTACGCTATGCCCTCGGTCTAACAAGCTTCACCACCGGCAAGGGCAAAGTGAACCTGACCGACTCGAACGTCCGTCCTCTGGAGGTGTTCATGTGCAGCATAGTGCGCAAGATGGGTTATGGAGACGGCTTCAAGTGGGTCTCTCAGTACATCAAGTAGAAGTAACGCAGGTGTTGGTCACTTGGCTTGCATTGTGTCTAGGCGTTGGTTATTTTCACATGATTTTGTACCAAAGATTGTTTTTGCTTTCGGAATGCTTCGCTAGAGTCTTCATTGTTTGTTTGTTTATGAAATGAAGCATGCCAAAGATGGACTGTATGCACGCCAGAAATGACGATTCTGCATGGACAACCCCTTTGCGTATAATGGAAAGTATTCTTGTTGTGTGGTCGACTGGAGGTTCTCCAGGGAGTTATGATATTGTTGATAGGTCTGTTTGTCGAAACAACACAGGAAACTGAGTTTCTTATGTGCAGATTAGTTATTTATTATGCTGGTGACAACCTGATTCGTTACGTATCTAATGGGTTGCTTAAGTAATGGCTTGTTTATGCGTCTTCATTCACAACTCTTTTGTTTCATTATACATTGCTCCTCGTCGAGTTGGTGTTGGTTATAGCACTTCCATAACTTCTAGCTTTTCTTGCAGTCGTAGATGCACAGTTGTCAGATTTGTTCGATGTATCTTAAATTAGACATTGGTAATGACATCGTTAGTCGATTCAAATTCGCTGATGTTGTTGGGTGACTGATTTTTTTAATTTTTTTTTAAACAAGGTATCCACACATTTTCAGTCGAGAGGGGATGTAGCTCACATGGTAGAGCGCTCGCTTAGCATGCGAGAGGTACGGGGGTACGGGTGGGGGGGGGGGGG